>JABMBR010007600.1:0-52618 GCA_018881525.1 Meteorus sp. PSUC_FEM 10030008 | reverse complement strand
AAACATGTGATCGGAGGCTTTCTTTTTTACTTCCCGAGGTGCGTATACTATTTTTCCGTTCACCGAAGGCGAAAAACGGAAATTTCGTTCAGCGCAGAGTGACGAAAAGTGACGTTTTTCGCCCGGTGAGCGGAAAAATGTATTCCGAAGAGCTTCCTACTATGATTGTCGATTGAGTAATAATGCGTTCACGGAATGAAATAATGAACGAAAGAACATAAATACTCTGCATGACAAATAACACGTCAAATCCCAACATGAGACTTGAACGCGTCGGAAGAAAAAATTCTGTATTGTAATTAACAATTCCTGAACTCCATATGATACAGATTCTCTCTTCAATGTTATTATTCCATTCACGTATGAATCCTTTATATGAGAATATGAACGATGGTACGCGCCTAATCGAATCATAATTCCATGGGTAATTCAATGTGATTGCAGGAACAATTTGACATTCCTCACCTTCACCAACATGAAACCACCCATTCCATTGCGCCCATCCTGCTTCTTCCCTCGTTTATGCGGGAGAGTTACAGCATCACACGTCAGACTAACTAACTTTACAACCAAAACTTCTCACATATATACACACATCAAGGGAAATGGTGCCACACCACTTCAGCCCTTTAGCAAAATACGTGACCGCACCTTCTACCTGACGTCGAATTCCTCCAATTTTGTTTGCAAATACCAATACAATAAATCTCCAAATTTTATTCATTCATTTTCGTTGTCGACATCTATAAAATTGATTGTCCTGATAAAATGGTTCCACAACCAAGTGTCATATTACAAAAAACTAGAAGTTGTAAAATGAGATAAAAAAACAAAAAATTGATTTGAATACGTTTCGAATGTCATAGGAAGAGTAACCGCAACCCACAGGTAGAAATTCGTGGTCTTGTGCTGACTAGCGTTCCCAAAACTTTAGGATGTTGGATAGAGCTACATATACTGCACTACGATGGCGACTGAAGTCCAATGCGACTAACGATGCATTGTTTGCCTTCGTGCCATCAACCGCTGACGACGCGGTTCGTTATGCAACAACGCAAGTCAGCGTTGAATGATTTATATCCACTTGGAGATAACAGGTCCTGTATATTATCACCTCAAATGAATTCATTCATATCAGTATCTTTAGTGTTCTATCATTGTGCACAATTAAATTTATTTTCTCAACACATCAATAATGTATTTTTATCGCGGATTAATTCTTCGTATATCATGGCTGACCAAACGGTGTTGATCACCACAAATGATAGCATATTTATCTGGTTTAGATTCTTTGACTGTAATCCATAGTGTTCCACTCCATATAGACTCGGATACATTTCTCACCCCTCGAAAACGGCAGAATTTCCCCGCAGGCTTGTCATTCCATAGTCCCACAGTACGGTAGAGATACTTTTCTCCTCACTACAGATTCTCCCATAGAGATAAAAGAAGTGGCGAAAGAACGGAGGAAAGAAAAAAAAAGAAGTAAACGGAGATGTGACAAATCGAAGAGCTTACACTTGGATCAAATCTTCTCCGTGGATTTCGAAGGACAACGACTTGTGTAAGATGATCCGAAACAGATAAACTTGCCATACTTATCCTCGACAATTTATTTAGTGTCAGACATTAAGAAATTTCAGTGCATTAGTAAGTTGCAGGACCCAATGCCATGTAGCAAGAAAAATGGAATGAATAAGTTGAAAATTCAAACACTTCAAACCAAATTCAGCAAATAATTCCTGCCTCTTCAGGTATTCCAATGTTTTTATGAAATTTCCATCAGTGTATGTTCTTTTTTTGTTGTGCAAGAAGAATCAGTGTACGCCCCGAAAACAAAGAGATAAAAACATTAATGAAATCAATTGAAGTTATTGCACAGAGAATGTAATCCTGCATAGATACCCACTCTATTCTGGACTGTCAACTGTTAAAGCTGTGGGGTTACATTGCCATTGTTAACAGAATCCCACTGGCAACTATTGTAGCAACGAGAAGTACAGAGTAAATTGAAATACCAAGCCCACAAAAAAAGGTAATAATCATGGTGAAAAAAATAACAAATGCATTTACAGGTAGAGCATATATTGAAAGTGGTGCAATGTATGACTTTTTCATTATGAGTGCACGTGCATGACTCTACATGGGATCGTTACCGCTTAATTCAACATAGTCATTAATCAATCGACACTAAGGCCATATTTTCTATTTCATTTTACTTTCATTTCGATACTTTCATTTATGAAATTGAAATAAATAATAGCCGGAAACATATTAGAGTAGAATTTCCAGGTATTGAATATTGCGTGACGGGTATAAACACCTCTGTGAGAAATGCTGTCATGTTGTTTTCACAAGATGAACTTCCAACATGTTCTATTAACATCATTTCATATACATGAGTCTGGTACTTTCTATATTCCTTGGATTGATACTGCAAACTGTTGGAGATGAGTTAAATTGTACATGGTACTTATTGTGTCACCATTCTTGGTTGTAAATAAACATTCAGTGATCAATAGGATGAAACTGGTATTTGCTAAACTTAGTCCAGCTCAACGTCATAGCAATTTTCATAGAGCCATGATAAGTCATTTGCAATATTCAATGTGACTTGTAGTGTGGATATTGATTGTGTTAATCAATAAAATAGCTATTTTGAATCAAATGAAAATCCCAACCATTCAGACACTTGTACATGATGATACATAAAATAATCAACAATCACGACTATTCAATTTCAAAGTATTTCCTCCAAACTTCTGCTACAGTATATTCTCAATCACGTTTGGGGAAAAAACGCCATTGTTGGTTTTTTCTGTTTATCTCGTATGTTTTTTTATGGGTTTCCTTCACGACTCACCAATAAAAGAGAGACAAGTCCTGTTCGCAAGGGGCGGGGAAGTATAGCCTGTCACAAATGCGGAGCAGTGAGCTACACGGTTTAATCCAAATCCTGAATAAAGTTAGAAAGGGATGAAGATATATAGTGGTTTTGAAATGGCAATGAGACTACTGTATAAAGAAGTTCACGAAGGGATGGAGTAGAACACATCAACAATAAAAACACAACATAAAGATATATAAGAAACAGTTGCAAATGATGTGAGCTTCATATAATGCCGGACATCGTGGGAAAAATGGCAAAGCCAATAAAAAACAACGGTGTACAGGGCGGATTGTAATTATTTTCAGAGAATTCTCTATGGCATCGTCAGTAGAAGACGAATCACTACATGAAACTCTTGTGACATTGACATTGTGCCTATTGAATCCCAATCATCATTTACATGTTCAATTTTTTGCTCCACATGAAAATTCTGTTAAGACATTTGAATAATTCTGATGATCAAAATGGAAGATTACTACGTCGGACTGGAGATTGCTAAATTCAATTTTCATCCCCATAATTTATCATGTGAATTTCTGTCGTGTCATGAACTCATTGTGAATGGGATTGACAAATAATAGTCATTCATAACAATTAATTGTACTCATTTCTGATCCCACCAGACAATTCGCATAAAACAATATTCTTGCTTTCACTATCGTACGATAATAATAACAGAGGATAACATTGTCGAAACCAATGATTTTATTTATTGGATGTATGTTCAAAGCTCTCAATCGATTTTCCACCAACGATATAACCATTTCCCCTCATGCGCATATTGGATTCCCATTTGGCAACTGATCGCAACATCTTGCTGTGGGAATCGAGGTGAAAGCTTAAAGCGAGGTAATCTCATCGCTCGAATGATGGCACCCAAAGTCAGCAAGTCAGGTTCAATCGTTTATATAGAGAACTAGTGAATACAGAAGGGAGACAGAAAAGAAGAAGAAGAAGTGAGAGTAAAACATGCATATTGCCAGTGTATGTGTGTGTAGTTTATGAATCTGAGGAATCCGCACACTGGGAAATTCAACAAAGTAATTTATAAAATCAGGGAAGTTGTTTGAGATGTTGATAAAGACATTCACGGACGCCCTCTTTGTATAGGCAAAACTCACTGATCATTCCACAGACAAATTTAGCATAACGTTAAGATTATGGACAATAGTTGTCTTGATAATATATTTTGAAGATGAAATCCAAGTTCGAATATAGACCCAAGTGGGTTTTGAAAACATTCGGTGCGAAATTAACCACCAATGTATAATATGTGGATGGTAATTCTTTCTTCAATCATGCCTGAGAAGCAGATCTGACCAGTGCAGACACCTTCACTACCAAGTAATACAACAGCTTATTACTCAAAACATTATGACACCTACTGTGATAAGGCTTCCCCATCATCTCCATTGGATGGTTGATTTGAGCCATGATAGAATAAATTTTCTATTCAGAAAATACATTGTCATTACTGATGATGTCATCAACGATACCTGATTTATTACAACAAAAATATCTCCACAATATCATGACCATTGCTTTTTCCACAAGTCGCTCCATTCTATCTCTATTATTGTTACCACCACCATCATCATCATCCTATTCGCCTTACACAACCAACTCTACCAATTCGACCTCTCAACTTTCCACCCCCTTATTGCCTCCCCCTATTCACAGTAACTGCGCCCATCCCGCGTACGATCATTCGAGGGATTTGTCTCATTTTCCAGTCCGATTTTTTTTCACGTTTTTTTTTCTCTTGAACGTTTTCAAAGCCGCCGATTTTCCGAAACGAGTACAGTGGCCACGCCTGTCTCGTGTTCACCGCATTGGCGATGGATTGTCTGCGATCAAATCGCTGAAGGGGTGGAGTGTTCCACATGCCACTGGAAAAATACGAACATTCTAACCCTCAACCATCATTC
Source organism: Meteorus sp. PSUC_FEM 10030008 (assembly GCA_018881525.1). Lineage (NCBI taxonomy): Eukaryota > Metazoa > Arthropoda > Insecta > Hymenoptera > Braconidae > Meteorus > Meteorus sp. PSUC_FEM 10030008. Next base: position 47,800 of record JABMBR010007600.1, on the reverse strand, counting down.
GATATAAATCTGTATAGTACACTTTCGTTGATTTTCACCACACATAAGTCGTAAAAGTGCTTTGCACTCATCTTTTCGTTATGTTCTTGTGGAAAAGCGACCAGGAATTTTATTACTCTTCGTTTTCTTTCATGTTTTTATTCTATCTGTCTGTGATGATCTCTAACGACTTAGAAACCAACACCTTCCATCGATATATATTCCCTCTATATTCTCCTCAGTTCTGAAATTACCCCTTACCACACTCATGACAGAAGTGGTTTTCACTTTTTAGACAATTATTTGAAGAAACTGTCCAAAAAATTCAGGATGATTCCATCAAACATTATTATATAAAGATGAGAAATTGCGAAACTATAGAATGATTATTGGGCACACAAAAATATAACACAATTTTCACGATTGCGATTGTTAAACTGGCGATAACATGATGTTGGGGTTGATTGATAACCTTTGTCTTCCACTTCAGTCGGTGAGTTCTCAACACTCTTCTTCATCGACACCTCAACGAATTATCAGTCGGCAAAGAAACGATGCGAAACCAATTTCATTATTGCATAAAAGAATGAGCAAGTCATTGAAACAAAAAGGAGTTTCATATAAACACCCATCGCTATAAGCCTTTTGTTTCAATATTGGGTAGATACACAAAGATAGTAAAATTTTATACCAACAGAATGCATAGAAACGCATGATGGGGTTATTAGTATTTCTACCATAGAAACAGACACCGTTCGGGTATTCAAATACACTCTCGTTATTCCAATGACACGTTGTATCGTTATTGAATATAATATTCCAAAGCGAAAGCTGTAACTGAACTCTCATAGTTTGTCAAAATTCATTATTCAGAAAATGCAATTTGTTGTATATTGTGACATCCACGTTGCAAAACAAAGAGTGAACGAGTATGCGTGATGAGAAGTTATATCATTGTATATGACATGTATTGGCGCGCGAACTAGAAGATCATGGTGAAATGGAGACAGCAAAATTGTGAACTAACGAGCGACAGCCGATATCGTTCATCTTTCATACTGTTTTAATTATCCTTTGGTGATTATGGTATGGCAAGTAAATGCATTCGTGTTATCGGAAACTTCTGGTCTGAGGGGATGTATCTCCGTGATAATTTTGATTGTTTGCAAATTTTTTTCTACTGAAAAGTAGCCTTTTTTCATCATGAAACATACTATATTCATTCACACTGACCATTCATCTTGCAAATATCGATGAGAAATCACGTCTGTTAGTGAGAAATTCAATTATTAAACGAAAATATACACAGAATATCATTCTATCATACTCCAGGACCCACAGATGAATATTTGAATATCTGCAGCACAGCCAGCCTTCGATAATTGATAAAGTTATTTCGTTTTCGCATCTATTCAACCGAACCTGATAGAAAATTGTCTATTTGATGATAGCAAAATTGATATTTATTTCATTCAGAATCTTCTCATCCTCAAATGAATCAACAATACTTACTGACTCCAAGAATATCAATCACTGTATACCATGCTATTTTCAATTATACCCGACGATATTTATTTCACCGACTGACATTTGCAATTAACAGGAGAAAAAATTCACTCAACGCCAATACGGTGCGCGACTTCTCAATGGCAATGCGCGCATGTACGAACCGCTGTACATTTCAATATGAAACTGAACAATTAATTAGATTAGCCCTCAGATAATTGGTTTTTTCAACTTGAAAACTCCGATGGTGATCGACTTGTCCCAGGAACAAAAAAATTTAGTGAAATCTGTGTGCAATCAGTATTGAGACAACCCTGGGGAATGTCAAGGGAACAATAGTAGAACAAAATATGCACAACTAAATTGGATGTCACCTAAATGGACGTTGTTGGACGATAAATGCTGAAAAATCACATTGCACCAATCCGAATCAATCTGAGCCTATACGAATCATCGGAACAATACACAATTGACATACATTTGTTTTCAATATTATACGAAAATGAATTCCCTCTTACAGAAGAAATCCAATGGAAACTAATGAATTTCAGGCAGCATACTATAGATGAAGGCTGAGTCTCAAAAAATTGTCAACACTCGCAAGAGTGCCCAAATGATTCCACGTTCAACTTTGTGCAATTCAATATCAAAGCAGAGAATTTTCATATCATTCTAAAGTCTCTGCCCGCATTTCCCTGATCGAGACGTGGTATTCCGAATAATAGAATCCATAATCCAAAATTATGGTCACCTTCTGTAGAAATCGACGACTCTTAATACCATCCAAAATGTTTCCATTTTTAATGATTCTGCGTGCTATTCTCCAATTAAGACTATCAATAAATCTGCAACAATTCATGCATCGTGAATGTTGGAAAAATAATGGCGAACTCACACGAAATAATAAGTATCAAAATATACTTTGGACACCTATATAAAAATGGATTCCTATCATGTGTTCATCAATTATGTATGCGAAAACTTCAGCAGTACACACTCACTTATATTCAGACAGAGCAATATGTGCATAATTGTATATGTCCACACAGATAGAATTCTGGTCTAGTCATACCGATTGTATCGTCCGATGACTACACGTCACACAATGCAAATCGCAGTTCACCCCATTCGCCATAAAAAGACCAACTCGCCCCATCTCCTATTCGCACATTCACACGCGATCATACAAAGTTGTCGATGAATATTTCCAAACTGAATGTAAGTTATAGTTTCCCCCGATTCACAGTGCAATTTGTTGATCTCAAAAATTCAAACAGCTGTATCTCACTTCCGAAAAAATCATGAACTTGATACACAGTACCGCGATACTACATGATATATTCATTTTTTGTATGTGCATATCAAGAAATTTTCGAAATACATGTTGATAACAGTGACAATGTTGCTGTTATAATTGAAGAAGACACTGAAATATGTTCAGACAGGTGACATAGATATGTATATGTGTCGTGTATGGCGTAATTATGATGCGTGGTCCATCTGACCAGTCACAGTTGCCACATTCGTTCCATAAACCTGATGGATTACGTCTCGTTTCTTCCATATTTCGTCGTTACTCCCGTCATGCAACTCCAACGCAGCATCTTTCGACATGCATTCTTGTTTTCGTCCAAAAACAAAAACAAATCATCGAAATTTAGTGTGTAGGAAGTCATTTTGTGGATTAAAGTGAAATATGCAGTGCAGAAATGACCAAGTAAACATTACCCTGCAAATGAAGATGATTAATTGATCTCCCCAATGTCGTTGATATTGTCACCTTGTTGACAACATGAACGTGGATCACATTCTTTCTTCCGAAATTATTCTATCGACAAGTGATTAGATAATGAGGTGTTCAATGAATAACGAGAGCAAGTGAAAGATCGGCCATCGCATACATATTCATGATGACAACAAAATTTCTAAGTTTTATCACTTTGTTCTTTTTTTAAGAAATGCAATGGCCAAACCTCCAACCCACATATCAAATATTCCACTCAATTCTAATTGTTTCATTTTATTTAAAACGGACGCATCAATATACATGTGAGCGTGATTGTAATTTTTTTATCATTTTTGGTACGCTGCCACACGTGTCCATGCTGAAAATAACAATTTGGTAAAGTAGTGCTGCTGTGTATCTCATCACAATCTTTTTCGTACGAGATAAGAAAAAAAGGAAAATAAAACAATCATAATAAATAACAGAATTCATCCGGGATGTGAAGAGAATGAGTGTTGTCTAAAGAAAATTAGTCCGGTCATCACTGTTACTCATTATTCTTTTTAGATGTTTTCATTTTCCGGATATAAATTTTCATGTATAAATGTTTGTATGAAAGCACATTTATAGGGTGTCCACAATACGCGCAGTTTCCCATATTAGAGTCATCACCATATCAACTATTCAGGCATATAATTATATCGATAATACACACAGGCTCAGCCAGGTATTCACCAAACGATTGCACTTTTCAAGAAAATCACCATCCTCATAAATGATTCATTTATCACTGAAAAAAAAATAGATGGTTCACATCAATCGGAAATAATTTCTCCTCATTCCATTTTAAGATGTATAAATCAAATAATTCCAGTAATTAATAGAAATTCGAGTGTTTTTATTGAGGACGTCAACTTTCATATCAGAAATGAAGATACAATCGTTGGGCCGATTAATGGTGATTTTCTGTCAATTCTTAATTAAATGCTTAATATTGTTTCTCGGTCCAGCCACTCGTTCACTTTGTCGAATCTCATGTGAATCAAAATTTCAACGTTGATTTTCCATCGATATTCTTTAACACGAGAATTGATTACTTCTCAATTCCAATCTTTGCCGATGATTGTGATGAATAAAGGAAATATTTGGTATTAGAATAATGTTTCTTGAGGAATAAGACCTAAATGAGATTCATGAAATTCAACGTCATGATGACGGTAGGTCCAAACAATCGCCTGCCTACAGGCAAGGGACCGATAAGGTCCAACAGCGGTGGTAGCTGTGATTGGTTGAAACAATATGTGGTGGTTGCCTATCCATTCTGGGAATCCATTGAGATTTTTCAAAGACAAATATCTATGAATATCATAGTATCATAATGATAAATAAATACAATATTTTTATGCCTCTTCTCACGTTATTTCCCACAACGTTCCAGGCGTCACTCCAATATCTCAAAATGTCTCTCTTGTAATTCTAAACAGTCGATAATGTGACTCCCACTGAATGATAGAACTTTCTACATGTCAAATTATCCAATCAGTAACTGTCTTGCCGAATTCACGTCACTTCCGTGAAAATGTATTGAAGTTGATAAATTCGATTCTAAATGACAATTGCAATACAAAATTTATTTGGTCTTCCCGACAATTCAGAGAGACAATTAATGAAAATCAAGTATAATATTATAATAACAATGCGTAGATTTGGTACGTACACGTGTTCGCAGCACGGTTATTGCTGTTTGCGTAGTAATGACAGTATTGTGTGAACTTCAATATTTCAATCAATATTATCATTATGCATAGAGGCGAAAAATTGAATGGAAATATAGAAATTGAGAATAGTTAGACGAACGTTGAAAAAAAATCGTCCAGGGAAGAAAGTTTTAGAGATCATGAGAGAGATAAAAATTCGAGATTTGATAATAGCAAAGGATTTAATTCAATTCTAATGATCCTCAAAATGTTTCATACAGTGAAAATTTTGAATTCATCCAATGCGAGGATGGAGCAATATTCATTTTCATATTTTTACTGTTAGTCATCTCAAATCGCAAGCAAGAATCCGAAGAAAGATATTTGCGTCCAATCAATTACAATTGTGTGACGTTGCAATTACATTTTGTATGTTCATTCGATCCTATTTATATTGTAAGTTAAGAATATAAGATAAAAGAACAATAAGGAGAAAGGAAACCTCGATAAGCTGAGTCGTTTGGGAATTCATTAATAATAAACGGGGGAAAAAGTACTATATTGAGTGAATCTAAACGATATGAATAGAGTATATAAAGCTAAGTGTCCAATCTTTTCTGATTTGTAACTCTTTTTTCTCTTTTTATTCTTTGTAAGCACCCTTCCGTACTTACCACTCACTCATGCGTCGCCAACACGTTCCTTGTGAGAAATTAAAAACAAAAAAGGGGGCAATGCTCACACGGACCGTGGAAATCGACCATGGAGTTATCTTTTTCATTTCTTATTTTTTTGTTTTTCAATAATAAAAATTCTACACCGTGGTTGAAATCCAGGAGCCGATTATACATGCCCGTTGTTGGCTAATTAAAAATTTTTTCGTTTTTTAATCGACAGACTAACCTGAGGCAACCGAAACCTCCACGCTGCAGCTATGAGTCACGCATTTGAGAGTCTCGAGGGGAGTACAAAGAGCTTTTTTTTTCATTTTCACTCTCTCACGCCCTCGCCCTCATTCTCCCTCTTCCTATTCTTTCCGCCTCTCATTAAATGCGTCCTACAATCGATCGAGAAAGAAAAGAATTATTAAATAAATAAAAAAAAAATATTAACAATGGCTTGAGAATTCAACTGTGGATATAATTACAACATCGAAACTAGGTATTGTCAAAAAGGACCAAGCGACGTCCGTGAAATCTATAGCGGCAGCGTGAAGCGCCACCTAATTTGTATTTTTTTTTCTATCGCGCGTGGTATCATTTTATTTTCCACGGGGACACCCTGTAGATTTGGGCCATTGATGTGAGATACAACTTCTTGATACGCATTGTTTGTTTTCTCGCGTATCAAGAAGTCACTCCAATTAATATGCTGTTGTATTTTGCATAGACTGTGAATAACAATATTATGGAATTGAAAAAAAAACAAATTTTTTTGCTAACTTCATGTTAACTTCGTGGAAGATGAACGTCAGACGTTGATGCGTTGATGTGTTGAATCTTGTTTCATCGTTATTCGTTGATGGCTCTCGAGATATCTAACATTTTTCCTCTTCGTTAATCGATCTAGACACTGCATGACTTGTTTGTTTTTTAATTTTATTTCTTTTAGGGCTAGGGGCGAGCCCACAGCACAATATGCAGTGGTGGATTGGGCCCGTCCGTCGGAGGTGATCATCTAAAGCGTGGATGCATCATTGGTGCCAACATTGGCCCGCCGGGGAACCCCATCGGCGTTGCAAATGCTGGATGCATCGCACCTGGGGGCAACGCCCCTATCATACCTGCAATTCGACATATATCAATTAGCATTGTGATGCTATTACATTTTCAACTTTTTATTTTTGGCCCCAAGCAACGCAAGTTATATACTTTTCCCATATTACAACAATGTACAATATAAAGGCTTTCTTTCATGTACATATTCTTATTTGAATACTTACGTCACACTTAATCTTACACGATTTAAAAAAAATTCGTTTATCATTTACGCAAACTCAATCATAAACCGATTTTCCGGTCAGTCAATCATTCATTCCACTGGTTTGAATATCATTATGAATCATTCATATGAATTTATTTCTTCAATTAATTCAAATTATAACTTTATTCATTGCTGTAAAGCAGGTGAGTCCTCAGGTGACAGCCGCAATCGCATTTTAGTTATTGTTTAAACCAAATTCAAACCTGACGCCCCATTCCTTCACCCTCCGAACACCATAAGTAGAGGTTACGACGGATTCGCCTCTGACAAAATGCAGATCACGGACAGCAATTAGTCATTGTCGTCGCAGATAGATTATGTCTATCCAGCAATAATTCAAAAATGAAACTCTTTCGAATGTATTTTATATCAGAAAATTTTTTCGTTTGTTCATCGTAAAAGTATTGAATTAAAATTGAAGTATCAAGTTTCTCACTCATATTATCTACCCAACGTTATGGTCAATCAAAGCATAATTTCGTTTCGAACATAATGAATAAATAACGAACAAAAAAAATTATTCTATTTGAGACGTTCAACATGCATATGGTGCGACATAAACATTACAATAATCCACAACAGATTGATAGAGAAACGTGCTATCACACCAAAAAAAAAATTATTGATGAACAAACTTCTCTTTCCACTTAACCGATTCGGATTCACTGGCTGTCACCCGAATATTGAAGTTTTTGTTTCTTCCACAATTTTCTATCCCTTATCCCGCCCACCTCGCAGACTATTTCAAATCATATAAAAATAATTAGTATAATTTGGATACTGTGAAAAACTCGTTTACTTACTGTCGGTTGGCGCGAAAAATCTAAATCATTTTTGTGACACAGAAGCTAATATTACATACAGTGAGATTATGATACGTTAGATTACATTCGTAATTGCAAATGTATCTTAGATAACGTACCGTACTTTTTTTCCTCATTGAATACGTTCCACTCCTCATTTAATCTTTTTTCGTCTGCCTCTCTCACTCTTTCACACCCTTCCTCTCACTCTCACTCTCACTCTCTCTTCCTTTCTCTCTCTTTGGCTCTTTTGCTCCCTTCCTATCACTCTTCATCTCTTCTTCCTGTTATGATTCTCTTCCGGTTATCCATACGTGCTATTCGCATTGTCCCCCACACTTTCCCTCCACATACAAGCACACACACTGAAATACACCCGATTATGTACTCTTTATTCCGCCCCTCACCTTCCTCAGCATTTCTGCTCCGTTCCTTTCAATGTTTTATGCAGACATATTCGTATGAAGAATATGATCTTACAACAATCGAGAATTATACGCATCCAGAATTTTATAAAAACTATCAAGAAGTCGTGAAATTCAACTCATCGATCAATATGAATAAAATCCCTGTTGATAATAAAGATAATTGATGAATAAATCACAATTTCCGGAATGAAACGGTTATAGTGCGAGCCCATAATCTTCAGTTTGAAATTACGTATCACATATTCCGGTTCGAAACCGTCCCATCCCATCCAGAAAAAAATTTATGTAAATAAGATCAGTATAGTAAAGATTCGAATGTATAACAATGAATAAATTCTTAATTCGAGTCCTTCAATATGATTCTGATGAAGAATGGAACGTTGGAGCAGAACGTGAAAAAAGGTTGATCAGGCATGCCCACACGTACTATTATGACATACATTTCATGAGGATTGACCAATACAACCCAATACGACTGTATTCATTCTAATAAACAGGGTATGAAATGAAACAAAAAGCAATATAGACAACTGTATACTGTTTAAATTATAACGATTGGTTTCAATAATATACGGTACTTCACCCATCTTTCAATGAATCATGTCCCTTCTGTTACCCGTGCTCATCATATCAAACGATAGAAAAAAAAAGCGTTCATCTACTTTATAATTTCCAAACACAACACCAGGATTCCAAGCCAAAGAAATAAATGTTGATAGATAGTATATGATATTCGTGTCAGAACAAACGCGGACGGTGGAAAGAATAAATGTGACAAGATATTGAAATCATCAACGATTATACCCAGATTAAATGAAAAAGAAAGAACCAAAAAAATGGAAAATGAGAGTGGACCAAAATAGCAAGTTAAAAAGCTCAACGAAACGTACGAATTATAAAACAGAAAATGAGTTAGCTAACAAAAATGGTACGTATGATTAAATGTCGAATCGAGTGGCCATGCGCTGTCTCTTTTTTCTCAATGAAACATTATTCTATTGTTCGTTATACATCAATTAATATTCAATGAGACCGCTCGACTCATTTCTCTCTCTTCCAATATTATAAAGTGAGTGTCGACAAGAGAAAAGAAATCAAATGCAACTGGTGATATTGAATCAATACGATGATTGAATGAAAATGTAATAGTAATGAATCGTAAATAACAATATGAGATATAATAGGCCACGTCACCTCATGCTATTTGCTAAGGACCAACCTTGTTGAACTTGAGAATAAAACACGTTTTTAGTAACCAGAGTAGCTTCGTTCAACACTCACCAAGGAGTGACTGGGCGGCCTGCAAACGCACCGTTAAAACGTCAAAACAAAAAGTGTGACAGATACACGCTCCCATCGTCATTGAAAATTTCTCTTGTAAGAGCCATCTCAAATGAAAAAATGAAAAAATCTCTCACAGTATATGTTCAATTATATTTACTGATTTCATTTTAATTTCTATGATGTTTGCTCGGAAGGCGAAAAATACCCTCGCTCATTCTCCCATTCATCCCACCACTTTCTCTCTTTTCACTCTCACATTTGTACTCCCATTGTTGCAATTTTTGTCACGATAAGGAACATAACCTGATTCACATACTATATTGTACTCAACGAATGATACTGCATCACAAATCGATACGAATGTACAACAGAAACATAATCTCTCAGTTGAAATTTCAAGATGAAGAGGGGACGAATTTGGATTAAATGATATCGAAGATTATTCTGCAACGAGTTGGAAAAACAAGGAAAGATTCAAATAATTTGAATGAATGATCCGGACCAATGAAGTCAAATTTCATCAGTATGACTCCAGATTTGAACATGCGCACACTCGCAATCAATGATCATACGGGAGAGTGACATTATTTCGTTTCATAGATTCTCGTCAATTGTTTTTCATATGACAATTACATGAGGGAAACTTACCTGGTGGTAGGCCCATGGGGGGCGGTCGCATCATGTTACCTCCATGAATAAGAGCAGGTGCTGCAAGAGTCATTGTTGGTCGCATCAATGGAGCCATAAGAGCAACCGACGAGACAGGAATTGCGGCGGAAGCTGGCATCATCATTGCCTGCGGTGGTCTTTGAAAACGTTGTTGTTGCTGAAGTGCACTTAAAGCTGCTTGTTGACGTTGTTGTTGATCCTGAAATGCAGCGGCCGCACTCACAGCTGCCACCGCCTGTTGCTGGTGCTGCTGTGCTGCTTGTTGTTGTTGCTGCTGTTGTTGTTGTTGTTGCTGTTGTTGTTGCTGCTGTTGCTGCTGCTGTTGTTGATGTTGTTGGTGTTGCTGGTGCATGGCATTTGTTTGTTGCGATACTGCATCTGCATTTGCATTACGATTCGTATCATCATTCTGACGACGCTGATACTTTGGTAATCGCGCCCGAATTTCCTCCTATGAATGAAGATATGAATTCATCAATAACTCGGTAACAAAACGAATTTTAGAAAAAAAATATTCTTTGTGGGATGATCAATTATTATATAAACTCACAAGACTCAGGTCTTCAGGTGGATGTATAATTTTACTCGCTGCACCCGTTGTGGCAATTAAATTGACTTTCTGATCATTACCAGGCGTATTATTCAACGCTGCACTATCATTACTACCACTGTATGCTGGAAACGTTGGTTTTACAGGACCTATCGAACCGCCAGCTATAGATGTGATGGGTTTAAAATCAGTCCCCAATGGGGTCGAATTTGAGGTCGAGGTCGCTGCAGTAGATACCACCGCAGGAAAGAGTGGCCTCGACGGCACAGACGTTCCAGATACTGGAGGCTGCATACTCGGTGGCAATCCCGGCATACCCGGCATCATGCTGCAATGCAGAAAGATATAACCTTTGTCATGATTTGGATAGTAGATTTTATAATTGTGAGTAACTATCAATTCCGCAAGATTTTTTATGTATAGTAAACCTGATTTGGAATTGAGAGACGGAAGAAATGACACTGAATATTCAAGACAGCCGATTTCTGAACATTTTCTCAGTGACTCATTGATATGAGGATTGGTTTATCATCGCTGCATGTTGCAGGATCGCAACTCAATATTAATTATGATGATACTATCTTGCATAGTAAAGTAATTTCTACGCTGCATGAATTCATGGAATAATAATCACGTTATTGATTTCTCTTCCAATAAAATCTTTACCCTTGCATAAATGGCGGGCCTACATGCCCTAATGGTCCCATCATGTGATGCATTGGAGGTGGATATTGACCCATTTGCGGCATTCCCGGATGTCCTTGCATTCCAGGCATCATACCGGGCATCATGGTTTGTCCTGTAGACATTGCACCTGGTGCCGAACCTAACAAACCTTCAGGTTTCTGTTTTTTCTGTGCTGGTTCATCTTCACCAGAACTTGGAGATCCCGGTCTTCCACCATTTCTCAATCTTTCGTGCTCCTTCGCATCGTTTGGTGGGATACCCTCCATTCCGTAGATTTCTATCTCTATATTGCTACGATTTGGCAATGAATTAGGTACTTTATCGATTGCTTCTTTATGCACCTGAAAGAGAATGGAATGTTAATTAGTAATCACTGAATTCAATACTGATAATCACAAATAATTCATATGTATAATTTCCGAATATCTACCTGCATACAATGTATACTCAATCCTGGCCCGGTATATAATTTCTTGTGACAAATATGACATTTGAAATGTTTCGCCTTCTGATGCTGAATAAGAATTTTTTCGTCATCGAATTCACGATTGCAATACCTGATAATGGGAATTAAGGTATAACACAATATGCATATGCCCTATCTACTCATGGCGTCAATCATGATCTGAGTATCATTACGATCGGTTTTCGAATAGTAAGAAAATTAATTATTGTAATTGATAATAACCACGCATCGAATTTTCACTCTCCGGTTTCTAAAACTATATGACATCAGATAATATGAGCGTGCATTACGCTCCATTTATAACCATCTAACTATCAAATATATTATTAGATATGAGAGTGATACATCATGAATTAACAAAGTTCTCTCATAGAAAAGTGAACATTTTTTCCTGCTTTCCTCTTTTTTCTTGGTTATGAAATAGCAAACGTCTACGCATGAACGAACGGGACATTGGAAAAATGCAGTTACGTAAATTCTGACTGCTATAATCATTTCTAATGATAAATTCAACGGAAAAGGATACCAGCACCACGGTCTCGATTGCTTCTTCTTTTTCCGACCCATTGCGTCGCACGAGGAAATTTGATAGTAACAAAGTAGTAATTATTTAATACAATAAATGAATAAATTAGTTATATATAGACAAACTAAACAGCAACCCGAATATTTCAGAGTATGTACACTCGCACCAATACGGTATAAACCGTAATAAAGAATAACAAAATGGCGCATAAGACGTTTCCGCCAAGTGCCGGAAGTAAGTGCTGACATCTTGAAAACTAAATAACGTTCAACAAGATACACTAACCTATATAGTAGTTATAACTACTCATGTCAATAACATGATTCTTTATCAAGAACGTGAAGAAAATCACTGCAAGGTAGCAGCACAAGACTGTTCTCAACCGCATTAGCCGATGTTGGAAGGGATAGTTGATGCATAAGAGGAACATAGCACCATTGGAATTTTTTTCAGTATGAGAGAGAAAAACTTTTGACTGACTCATTCAAATTTATTATATTCGAATTGTCGAGGCAAATATTCATTGTATATTGACCACACATAGACATCGGAGAAATACTGTGGAGCCATAACTTTTGAAAGTCACAAACTCCGGTCTGTATCAACGAATTACAGTCATACAGTGCGAGCAATGTTGCAAGATTCTACTGCATCAATCAGAATGGGGCTATTATCACATACGATAAACGAATTTGGACAGGTAACACGGAAAAATAGAAGGTTCTCCTACGATATTTCGGTTCCAGAGTTCTGGCCTCATCTATAATTCCACATGTGTATTCACATGAGTAACTCAATTTGACTAATAGCATACTGCTCCATTTTGATTTAATTGCGTGACAATGATATCTTCGATTGACAGCGCAAGCGAACCGTATTGCGAGGAGTTGTTGGTTTCCCTTATACATGACAATTATTTTTATCACTTGTTACTCAATATTATACAAACTTCCTCTCTCATATGTGACATGTTTACTTCTGAATGATTTCTCTCCAATTATGAGCTACTAACATACTGTTGGCTTATGCGACTCAATCAGTTCATTCAAAAGATTCATTCTTCATTCATCCCCACAGTTAAATAAATATAAACAATCAAACTATTTCGTAGACTCATCCATGATAGTTTTTACTATATTGTTCTTGAAAAAGCATGGTCTATTTCATTCCCTGTACACAAATTTGTCCTATCATAACAAACTACATGAAAAAATGATAACGATACAATGTTCACTGGAGAGTAGAATTCTCATAAGAATTCAATTTTCGAAAAAGCAACGAATTGATTTGATTATCGCATCCGATAATAGCAATCGTTCCAACATTTTTACATTTGAAAATTGCTTCCAGAGTCTGTTAAACTCTTCTTTCTAGCTTGATTCAAGCCTTTGAATCAGCGGAACATCACTATCTGAATCACTAAAACAGTCTTGATTCTCAAAAGTATCTTCTTCACCATCTTTATCATCTTCATCGTCTTTATCACTATCATCCGAAGATGGATGATGTTCCTCTTTGATGGTAACTTTCGAGAAACATGGCTCCACGATGGACTGAACTTTTCGCCGTTTCGTCGATCTTTTCATCGCTGTCTTAGGAATATACTTCTCCGCACGAGGCTTAACTCGACGAATATCAAAGTCTTGATCAATTTTTGTGATAGTCTGTAATCTCTGTTCTTCAGATGTGACATATAGATCATCAGGTTGATGGTAACTATTGTGCACATCATATGCTTTTTTACTACAGAATAATGCGGCACACATTGTACACTTGATTAAATCCTCGGGGACAGATTCTCTCTCTTCCTGCGTATGAACTTTCTCCAAATGCTGCTGAAGATTGAACTTCACAACGTATTCAACACCGCATAAATGACAATAATACACACTTAGAGCATCATTCATAGAGTTCACTTTGATTTTATTACTCGGTGGTGGTGTGGCTATTGGTTGAAATATGTGTACCATTCTGTAGTTAACAAAATTGAAATTAAAGATTGAACAAATTATTGTATATCAACATCATCTTCAATTTCATGTAAATACATCCAGGTTACCTTTTATGAATGGATTTGTAATGATAGTTCAATGCTTTACAGTTGTAGAATGTTATATTACACTCATCACAATTTTTGTGGTCTTCTGTTTTGGTGCTCTCGGCTGGATCATGTGTCGTCATATGAGAATCTCTATGGGTCTGTAGAATAAAGAAAACATGAGCAAAGTCTCTTCACCATGAGACACACATGATTTAATTCAATTTCAACATTCATGATAATTATCAAACCTCCAATGGAAATTGCATGCCGCAATAATTGCAATAAAATTTAGCTGGTGAATTGGGATGCATTTTAAATCTGTGTCGTATTGTCGCGGTAATAGATTCGAAATTTCGTCCACAAATATCACATCTTGCATCAGTTTTTGCCGTAGTCTTAGCACTTCCCTGTGGTTTACCACGTCCATCAATCTCTTTATTCGCATGTTTTCTGTTTGGTGAAAGAATGAAAAATTCTTTAATGCAATCATAATTTTCAAATATTTTTGAGGTGAAACTACATCACAATGCTGCTGAGTTGTGTACCTAAAATGCTCTTGCAGAGCTTCTTTACTCTCCAACGCTGCCTCACACAGTACGCACTTGTGTTCCACTTTGTTTGTCTTTTTTGATGGACCCTGAAAATCCGACTCAACCCAAACTTGACAGAACATGCTGATGTTCACATAAATATACGAGACATCGACGCGTCTTCGATGACACGATTATACCACACACATCACTTCATCTTATATGCATCTGGGACGTTTTCCATGATTCGATATTTTCTGAATGAGCTATGATATATAATCCATACCAGAAATCAACGAACGCGATAATGATAACGGTACGATACGTCAATAATTACCATCGCAATGAATACAAAACTCAAATGTAATCTGAAGAAAATCAATTTTCGGCCATTTTAATATCAAAAGCGCGCCATCTAGTGGCCATGTGTTCCCGAGGATTCGAGTGCTGCCACAATTCGGAGTGCACATCATACTGTGTGCATTTATGTTTTAATTAAAATGAAAGATACAAACTGCGGCGCCAAATCATTTCCTGCATAATTTCTTCAATATTCTATCACAATATTTCGAATGATCAACTTCACTACATGACATCTTGAGAACTTGATGGTATACATTACATTCTGAACATTGAATTTCGCTCGTACGAATTCATAGTCTTAGGAATATTTAAACAACTCATGAAACCACTTTGTCGCCTACTTTTCTGAATTTTATTGTTCTATTTTGAATTTAGTACCCATATAAAGCTAAACTCGATCAAATATTGACTCCAGTTCACTTCAATAATACTGTTTTATTCGTATCCCTGACAATGTGGAATACTATATGATACAACTCTCTTTTGGTCCATGTAATATTACTCATCGCATATTGGACTGAATGCGACTTAGTACGACACTAAAATCTTTGACAAAAAAGTCTGAACACGCAATTATCTTTTGATACAAATCATAGATTCCAATACACATAAATTTACTATGTAGTCATATTTATAACATGCATACATATATACATTGTTCCTCGTAATTGAAATTCATTCGATATCAATAATGCGACCAGTATAACTCATGAAGAAAACATTTGGGCATATTTTTCTTTTTGTGATGCGTCTTTTTGCTTCATAGCAACTGCCAGAGCTTCAAGTTCTCTGGCAACAGTTGCGCGTAAACTCGAATCCAATTCCACGACCTTCCTGAGATCTCGACTAGCTTCCATTTCATTCCATGCTCCAATATGAGCTTTACCTCGTCGATATAAGGCTTTCACGTTATCTTGAATAATGGTGTAGTATTAAATATATCATTATTGACTGATGTTTGCTACGAAAAATTGAGATATTACCTGGCTCAATGTTTAATACTGTCGTACAGTGTTCTATAACGGCATAATATTCTTTGTTCATTAATTTACATTGAGAATAATTAAGAAGTAAAGGTATTTTCATTCTATTGAGTTTCGACCATTCTTCATCCCTTGGTTTCTCCCTATAAAACAAGAATTCATTGGCATGAATTATAGTTGGAAAACTGATATCAACATGAATGCTACCTGGGTATAAAGACTTACGCCAGCATTAACTGTTCGAGAACCCCGATTGCACTAGCATATATGTCCGAGGCTGCTTTATAATCCTTTTCTTTGAATAGCTTATTCCCTTTTTCCCGAAGTATTGGGATGCTTTTCAGCTTTTCATCTTCAGTCATTTGCCAAGTTTCCTTTTCATATTCACTTGGGTGAATGACATCAAGTAATTCTGGAAAACAGAATTATCTCCATACCCTTTTTTTCAAGCACTAACATAGAGTTGTGAATGAATGATTAGATCTTTCCATGGAAAAATCATAAGTCCAACCTAATCTCATAAAATCTTATCAAATTAAGGTTGAAAGTTGAATCGGGTGCGCATCTCACTGCATTACAAAATATCTTCAGTGCTCAATCAGGTCAGATCTCACAGGATCTTATTGAATTAATTTAGGTTCAATCAGGCCATCAAATATGTTATGAATAAAATGAATATTAACCGATAGTGAATTCTAAAGATTGAGGAGTCTTGAGCAATTCATTCAAGTCTGGATACCCGACTCCTTCATTTTGTAATGTCACTCCACAACAGTGTCGTCGCGGTTTCTCGGATTTAGGTTTATTCGCATCCCTCAAGGTTTTAGATACTAATGGGTATGTTGAAACTAGCTGTGACAGAGACAAAAAACGAAAAATTTTCACTCATTATTAATGGCATAGTTCAAGGAATGGAGAAAAGACTAATAAATACCTACACTTTTATCCACAACGAATCGACTCACTTCTTTCACAGCCATCTGTTGTACAATTGCTTCCCATACCTCTAATTTGAATTTTTTCCCGAATATCAATACCATTGGATCCCCCAGTTTTCTACTGTCATCGATAATAGTCTTTGCATCATCACATTTTCGCGTAGTGAAATGGAAAATCGCCTATTTCCAGGATTGATGTTATAAAACGAAAGAGGGACTGAAAATAAGATATATATCTCTGTTATACCTTTGATCCAGGAGGAAATTTAACAAATTTTGTGCCGGCATAAAGCGTTTTCTTCTCAACCAGATTGTGAGACTCCCTCGACATTCTTGTAGCAATGTTATACCACTATTGGATTGTTATTGCGTCAATAGTGTTCGAGTAACAACCTGTTCTTAACCTTAAATGGATATGAAATGGTACCATATATGTTGTATGAATGTCTACAAAACGACTACTATTTATCATACGCTAGTGAAGTCATTCGCCTCAAAATTTCCTGTTGCGGACAGGACAATGTTCAAATTAAAAGTTTATACACATTAAATGATGTGAAACGGAATATATTAGGGGGAATCGCTGAGTACTCTGCTTTTACATAAATGCACAATCATTCCGACGAAATAATATAGCGACAATTTATCATCAGTCGGTATCATTCGCAACTCGATGGTTAGAAAATGCAATGAAATGGAACTTTTCTGTCTTGAAAAACGTGAGAGAAAAAAATGCAACTACAGAAAGATTGACGCAATGTTTCGAAAAGTAACAGCAAACAACTGATACGACCATTGCTCATTTCTATTCAGGTAAGTCATACATTCTCTCATTTGATCACTTTTCCTAACAAGTTGATATTGGTAGTTGTTGTGACTTGTTTCGTTATATTATTCAATGAATATGTATCAACTTCATTGCTTGCAGATAGATTCGTGCTGTTATTTCATAGCATCAAATTTACATTGAATTGATTCAAGGAAGCAAAAAGAGATAATGAGTTATACAAGCGGCGAATCTACAGAATTACCAAAAAATGACGTGGCAATAATTGGTATGTAATCAATTTTTTCGAATATATACTGTATCAATTTTCACTGACTCGTATTAATGCATACGATGGTTTCAGAGCCAGAAGAAATTCAAATCCCCGTACCTTGGGGACACATCAGCGGTCAGTATATTTTTCCTGTCATATACCTTCTATCATTTTCCCTCATACTTTCAAATAGTATAAATTGATTGTAGGATAGTAATTGTAATAAATTCAGGTAAATGGTGGGGTTCCAAAGACGATCAACCAATCCTGGCCTTACATGGGTGGCAAGATAACGCTGGCACATACGATACACTAGCCCCAATTATTGCACAAAAATTCGCGATACTTAGCATTGATCTTTCTGGCCATGGCCAGTCATCTCACCTACATGATGGAACATTCTACTATGTATTTTGGGATGGAATAATTCTTGTCCGTAGAATTGCCAAGCATTATAAATGGGATAAGGTTAGAGAATTAGAAGAACGAAATTTTTTGACGATTGAACAGAAACGATACGGGCGATTCTCCGGATTCAAATTATGAGAGTCATGGAAAAGGCAAACTTATTC
The DNA here is from genome assembly GCA_018881525.1 of Meteorus sp. PSUC_FEM 10030008. Lineage (NCBI taxonomy): Eukaryota > Metazoa > Arthropoda > Insecta > Hymenoptera > Braconidae > Meteorus > Meteorus sp. PSUC_FEM 10030008. Next base: position 29,029 of record JABMBR010007600.1, on the reverse strand, counting down.
ATTACTGTAGCATCTCCGTGGTTAGCACAGAATGGTTATGGGTTCCTGGCAATTTGTCTTGATACAACACTTTCAATGAAAATTTATTACAGATATGATGTGCGATGAATTATCGATTAGTTGTAAATAATTAATTTTGAAACTCATAGGGAAATGGTGGGGACCAAAAAACATGCAACCAGTTATAACATTGCACGGGCGACAAGACAATGCAGGGAGTTTTGATCGCCTCGTGCCAATGTTATGCAAAGAAATGGCTTTTCTCTGTTTGGATCTACCCGGTCATGGTTTTTCTTCACATTTTCCTAACGGACAATACTACTTTGTATATTGGGATGGTGCAATGATGCTACGAAGGGTTGCCACTTATTTTCAATGGAGCAAGGTTAGCCTGAATGGTTTTTTTAATTCATCAGCCGAATAAGCACAAATACACGATTATCACCCAGAGATTCTGGTACTCGATTAATGTAAAAAGTACAAAAAACTGGAACTCATAGCCATAGGAGCACTACACCATGCATTTTCCATCGCTTGTATTGATTTGGTTCCACGCTATTCCATAATGTTGATAAAATTGGTAGAAAATTCGCAATTTAAACTGTTGAGTCGAATGAAAAATAATACATGTGAAATTATTCATCAGATCAAAATCCTTGGACACTCTCTAGGGGGAGCAATCGGATTTTTATATGCTGCATCATATCCCGACGAGGTAGATTTTCTAATCTGTCTTGATATTGCCAGTCCAACGGTGAAAAATGTTGAGAAAACTGTATCCAGTACTGGAGACTGCATCGACCGATACCTCAAGTACGAGAAGCTCACACTTGATTCAGTTCCGTGTTACGACTACGAGGAGATGATCGACATTGTCATGGATGCTTACGCAGGTGCGATAACTCGGGAAAGTGCAGAAATTCTGATGCGTCGTGGAATGCAACCCGCTCCTACACCCGGAAAACATTATTTTTCGCGAGACCCAAGATTAAAGGTATCCAAGGGAAAAGGGCCCAATAAGTAGTGATTTTAAGAACTCTGGTTGAACCTTAAATATCTACACGTTTTTTTTCATGGTTTTAGGTATCTCTATTAGGCATGCTTTCGATGGATTTAACAACTACATTCGCAAAGCAAATCAAATGCAGTTATTTGAATATAAGGGCGGTACCTGGTCTCAAATTCGATCATCCCGAACATTATCAAGAAATTCTAGACATAATTAAAACGACAGCGAAACGATTTGAATATCATGAGGTAGAGGGCACTCATCATGTCCACTTGAACGAACCCGAAAAGATTGCACCTATCATTGAAAAATTCCTTGGATTATAGTGAAGTAATGATTGCGCCAGATACTTTTTTGTTCGATGCATAGTTCAATTTTTGTAATTGATTTTTTTAGGGTCAATGGGATTTATCGATTGAAGATGATAAAAATAATCTTCTACATGGATAATGATTCTTATAATATAATTGTGGCTTGGAGTATTTCAGGTTGAAGTCGTTCCAACGTTGATTATTCGCAAGTTAATTATAATAAATCGAATTGAAATGTTTTGCGACGTAAACAAATAAATACGACAATTATTACAATAACCGCTTTGTGTTTTTTTTTATTTATTCGAGGTAAATATCACATATTGCTTATCTGCATGCACTGGAGAAGCGACTGATAGACTGTGAGCACTAATAAAGAACATATTAAAACATGAAATGTGACTATAGTCACTTCGGCATGTTGATTGCCCGTGAGTTATGCAATTGGTTTCGAAGAGTGCGGCCTAGAAACCGTTGATATTTCTATCGTCTACATTTAATTACTTCATAAAAATGCCCCAGCACTACATTCTGCACCACATGAGTAACAACCTGATATGATATTCAATTTTCGAATAATAGAAATAGGATGATTAAAATTCGATTGAAAATTTAGTTAAGTGTTTGTACAGATGAGTTGAAAAAGGGACTCGAAATTCGGCATATATTTAATCAGCTGTGATCTCTCTGCCACAGAAAAGTTACCCATGTACGTTAGATATTTACCACGAGCTTTCGATTTAGTTATCGCTACATTGCTTCATAGACCGACGTTAGTAGACCTTGGAAAACTTATTGCCTCGGGCGTTATATCTAGTGATAGAATGGTAATGGCGTTTTTTCGAATGATAGACTTCGCATCCGTCTTATCGAAATCCGTTTCAACGTGGCGTTCGTATCATCAAGACACGTAGATGAAGAAAAAATCGTGAGTCGGAAGTAATATAACTGAGCAAAATAGTCTTTCCACTGGTATAGCCATTGGAACACTTGCAAAGAACGCAAGTTCTATTGCACTTGTGCACTAAACATTACGAACACAGTGATCTGCGTTCCTGGTGGGTCTCTGCCTCGAATAAATTAATAATGAAGTGCCTGAAAACGTGATTAATCTGATTCATCGATCCGGACGCGCAACAAACTTGATATTCAATAGTTTGTTCGTTCGGCTCGAGTTATCTGGTTAATCAATTCATGTGTGCGAATCATTATCTTATGTTGACTAAAAACTGGCGGTAAATCGTCGCACGTTCTGCGAGTTCGTGATCTGTTGGCGTGAATGAGGTGAGTGTTCTCCAGCGTGCCCTAGACAATTCTAGATCCTATCGATAAATCAAGAATGAATAAAATAATTTGTGAAACAGAAACTGTGTCCTTTTCATTATTTCAATTCAATCTTCAGTTATGGTTGAATACTATATGAAAATTTATCACTACCGTTAATAGTTGTTGGTTTCTTTCCATTGCGCAGTCATTTGTCACGTACGATGACCGTTTTTCTTCCCGTGTTCTTTCGAAATGTGTGCATGACTCCATTTTTTTCCGTTGGGCCTCACTGTAATACAAAGCATATAACTCCAAAATCACTTCTTTCATAACTGCGATAGAATCATGGATACCATTTGTGTATTTCTGCATCTATTTTTTTCTCTTCCTCTGAATATTTTGTGAGAACTTCTTGGATTTGTTCATTACGCGACCGCATGTCCATTTTCGTTCAATTGAATGTACGTAAGTAACACAATAGGGTATGCAGGTGCATATTGGCATGATGATGGCCGTCGTGTTGGTAACCCTATCGATTGTTTTCATATGTGAATATAGTCATAAATGGCAGGGAAATAATGACCGACATGTTCGTAGTGTCTAAGAATTTTGTTTTTAATCTAATATGTAACAGAGTTGTGGATGATTCACATAACATCTATAATACAGTTCTTGGTTCAAGATGGATCATTCAACCAATATTTCCCGAACCTCACGTCTCTATTGTCGGTGACTTCGGCTAGAAAGGAATGAATGCGTTATGATTTCCACCTGAACGACAGGAAATGATAAACAAAGTCGGTCCAAGTTATGGACTTATACTTACCATAATATAGATATGCGTAGGTAACGTCCGTTCTAGAACCTCAGTAAGCTTACTTCGGTTTAATTTAATTTCTTCCTCTGAAAATGAGTTAGTTATAATCATCATCCAGAGAGCAGTCATCATGAAAGTATACAGAAATATATATTTAACATGCAGTATTACCAAGAGGAACAGACAACGACAGAGTAGGCAATGCGACAAATCCCGCAACCAAAGGCCGTAATATCCATTCGACTTTTTTCTGATTCTTCGGTCTCACACAGATATCAACCTGCTTTTGTCCAGCAAACATGAATGCATCGTTTGCCTCCATGGTGAGTCTCAGAGTGAAGAGATAATCCGAATAATTTTTGATGAAATAGGACACACAAAAAGGAGTTCGCACCCATCCATGCGCTGGGATTTTTGCCTCCAGACCAACATCTGAGTCGTTCACCCACAAGGGTGATAAAGTCACACTCGTACTTGTCGTAATTCCACTATTGTCTTCATTCACCCTTCTCCATCGTATGGTATAAACACCTGTGGATGTTGGCTGTTCACTTCCAGTTTTGGGAGTCACGCAGTAGACATCTGTTCCTGATTCACCATCGCGCATAAGTATGCCCTTGAGCAAATTTTCTTGTGGTTGAACGTCATTGCAAGCTATTGAGTTACCCAGCTCAATCGACGTATCGAGAATCTCTATGGACCACGGTGATGTACAGACTATATGGGGCATGAGAATAAAAGGCTCGTTCACGAAGGCTTTACTCAATGGCTCAAATAGCTGCGTGTAGAATTGTGTCATTACATCAAAAGGTTTAACAACTGATAATGGGTATAAAATTTCTTTCATCCGTCTCACTTGATCTGTCGTCGTATATTCCACTTTAATGTGGAAATTTCGATCACCAATCTGATGTGATCGTACATGAATCCAATGGACAGTCGGCACATTTGTATCCATCTCATTGATTTCAATACATATCGAATTTTGTTTATCAGTCATTGATAAACTTATTTCAGTCATTGGATCATTTGTATTATCTGTGGTAGTTTGTTTCACTTGGAGAATGATATGACTAATATTCTCACTTGATTTCATAGAAATTCTAATAGGTAACCATTCACTGAGCAATGCTGGCGATTGCGAATTTGCAATAACATCCAAGCTTGATTCTTCTTGCTTGATATCTGCTGTAACTTTACATCTAATGGAATCAAATTGGCCACCACGAAGCTGCTGAATTTCGGGATAAAATCGATCGGAGAGCATCAAGTCACTGCCAACCGCCGAGAATCTCATAATAATACAACAATCATCCTCATTGCCGAGGTAGAGTGATACCGCACTGATCTGTATTTCACTACCATCCGGCTGCTGAGGTGCTGGGAATTCACAGACAAATCTCCTGAATTGTTTAGCTGAAAACTTGAGATCTGCTTGTGCTGTATCCACTACGGCGAACTCAGTATTGCAACCAGACATACCAACACTGACAAACATTTTCAAGAATTCAATTTCACCTTCATACAAATTTCTAACGTATATTTCGATCATCACCGGATGACCGACTATATATTCAGAAGCTGAAAATCTCGTTTTCACATTAATAAATGATGACATATTCGTATCATCAATGAGGAAAGTAAATGTCTCAGTACTATTGAGTTCGGATGACCAGTGTTGAAGTGCCAATGCTTTTGCATCATCTGGTACATCAGACTCTGATACAGGAACATGTCTTTGCAAAATATTTACAATATTCGAATATGTTATCGCACGATACTCCTTGGAAAATGTCGTGAACGGACCAAGAGCCTCTATAGCTAATGTGACATAATCCTGTATACTTGTAGATAAAAATGCAGCCCGTAAAGCATTCCTCAAGATGTCAGTCAGCAATAGTGGCCAACGTTCACTCCTATACTCCCATAACATATGCATCAGTAAAGTTAATACTTTTCCATAGTCACGTGCATTATAGTACTCAGCTGCCATCTGAACGACTAACAGTCTTCGCATTCGTGGACACCTATAGATTTTGAACTGCGAAATTGCATTCCCTAATAATGCAATGATAATCACTGAATGATTAACATTTGATTCCCGATGTTTTAATGCTTGAATGCCCACGATTTCCCGAGCCATATCTGCAGGCTCTGCGCATTGTTTTCCTGGCCTCCACGGCCGCTGTCCATAAAACTCAAGTTTCGTTTCATCCGCCAATAAATCAACAAAAACTGGCTGCTCCTGAATGTTCTGACATAGCTCCTTGCACGATGTCTGTCTCGATCCAGCGTGTTGCGCAGCGAGCTGAAAATAATATCCGGGATGTTGTGTCTGTACAGGTGGTAAACCCTGTCGTATCGCTTCGTCGAACAGTTCAGCGAACATTGAATATTGATTCGACATCCATGCATGATGCTCGAAAATTATTTCCTCCGGACCAGTGCGAGACCTGAATCGATCCGTATGTGCACGAAATTGTGAAATAGCATCACGCGGCTGATTCAAAATAAACATCAAGCGGCACAATTTATAATTGATGAAACTTCCAACGGTTTTAACTTCTAAAGTATTTGTATCAACCATCCGTATTTCTAATAGATTATTATAGGCGTGCTGGTAATGCTTCAGCGCCATAGTTTTGTCCTGTTTCATTTCATTAAGAAATCCCATTTTGAATTGGTGACGAACAAACAGATATTGATGGGCAGTCTTATTCAATTGATCGCGATGTCCCTTAACGATTCGATATTGATGGTGATAAAAGTTTTGTGCCAATTCGTAGAAGGCACTTTCCAACCGAGATGTATAACCCAGTAAATGATCACCATGTGGTAAAACATATAGCAATTTTGCGGGCAATTCACAGGCAGTGCAAAGCGCCGTAGCTCGTTGCGTAGCGACTGCATCTTCAGAGCCTGGCGGTGGTGGTGCACCTTTCTGGATCAAAACCACAGCAATTTTTGTGCTTCTTCCTTCTAGTGATGTTCTCAATGTCTGTACTTTTGATGCACATTCCATTTTTTTCTCATTCCACATAGGATCACCCCAATCAAGATCGTGAAAGTAGACAACTATTGATGGGACTTCATTGAGATATTTGTTCATCCAGTTGCGCTTCAAAATACCTTTAGGAATGTACCATTCATACGAATTTCTTTTAGGCTTTGCTGTTGGAAATTCATGATTCGAAGCGATAAGCTTGAATTGTACTAGAGCACCATCCACTCGCCTATTATTGCTGAAAGCATCCCAAACTGAGCGATGAACCGTGTTCGAAGTATCTAATCCACTTAATGCTATTAGCGCGTGTGGCTTCGCCACCAATTCTGCTGGTAAATCGGACATTGTACGCCTACATGAAGTAGAATATCAAGTTATTCAAACATTTTTATCAATAAAACAACAAATTTGACGTTGGACACATGACGTTTATTGCAAATATCTTCGTCCTATTCATAGACTAACCTTGATAAGATGAATATTTGGAATTATCTTAAGTAGTAGATTTCCATACAGCTTCGCCCCATTTGACTCAACATATTTTTCAACCCTATCGATGATAATGGAAAATTTATCAAACTGAAATGCGGTTTGACAGAATGAGGTTATGTCCACACTTGTTTCTTCGAGTTTAGCGATAAGTGACATCAATCGATTATTGATACGATAGTTCTTCATATTGTTGAATTTTTCGTTTATCTCGATTAATCGATTGTCGATTTCCCCTCGACGAGAAACAATCGAACGTTAACTATTCGCCATGTCGGTATGAGTCAACGATTCACACTTCCCAGCAGAATTTGAAATAATCAACAACAGAGAGGAATGTAGAGCGGTATTTATTCGGTTCATATTCATACCACGCGTTAATTCATTGACTGAATAATGAGCAATGAAGATCACATATTCCTATTTATCTATTTTGATAATCGACTATCTATTTGAATTCTCAGTACGAATCAATAAGCATATCCTTGAACCAAAAATGTTAATGGGAATATTATCAGTACAGTATTGTGAACAATATAAGTGAAGTTTTAATCTTTACGATATATCAATTAATACCATATAACGTTCTGATTGAAAATTATTTTTTATTACTCTCATACATTTGGTTTACGTGTATTGACTCGATAACATTTCTCCAATGGACGATTGAGGATTTCACAATCACAATTGGTGATTCACATAAGACATTGGATTTATCCAGTTTTCCACAGCCTCTTTTTAGATAAAAATAGAGTTTACGTATGGTCAAACTTACATTAAGAATAAATAATGTACGTCACATTAATGGAGGCTAATGAGAAAGATGAGTATTATTCATTATATAAAAATTTTTTGGTGGATCAATGTACAGTCTCTCACAGGCCTTATCATTTACTTTTTAAATTTTATATAATACTTGGATTCACGATGCACTCACTATCGAATATCGAACGTTGTAAAATTTAAGAATCTAACTTAAGAAAAAATAAGAGCAATCCCTTATTCTGGATTAGCATTACTTTTTATCGAAGTTGCTGGTTTGTCTTACAATGTAATGAAGAAAACTATAATAAATAACATCTCCAGCAACTTCGATGTTCATTCATTCGCATGTATATAACAGTTGTCCCTATCTACAAATAAATATGAATTGAAAGAATGTCTACAGATTATGGACACTTATCGATGTCGATTTGTTATTCCAAATCTCAACATGATGCTTCAACCTGTTCAATAGTTGAAATGAGATTATCGAGACCTAGGAGCAAACCTTCTTCGTGATTGCCTTGTACCCAAGGTGTTCTATGAGTCAGTCGTTTCCCATCCGGTACTCTGTATGTTTTTGCGAAGTCAATCAGCCATACACCGACCTTATCTTCGTCATATATCATAAATATACTACTGCCAATTATCTACAACAGAGATGATGAATAAGAATGGATATTTCTTATGATACTAAAATAATGATAGCTATAACTGTGATCTTACTTCATGTGTTTGAAAATAATGAGATTGCTCAAATTGCGTTCTCATTTCTTTCAATCTTGCTAATGCTTTCTCACACGTGTCTTTACGTTTTCCGAAAAATAATTGCAATGTCTCCAAAACCTCATTATGATCTTTAACTTTTTTCATATCTGATATGGGTGGTTGACCTGGTAATTTTATGGCCTCAATGCGAAATCCATGGCTACACGTAGAACTTTGTTCTTCCCTGAATTGCATGTATCGAAGTTTTGTAATAGCTTTGCATTCATGTTCCTCGCTGGTCGGTGCATTTTCATCTACGGCCATCATTTTCTCATATAAATCAGTCCGCGCATTTGTTTTAGATACCTCCGATTCTAAAAACGTCCTTGTACCAAGTTTTATATCAATAACATGCGGATTATTGAATCCGAAGAGCAAATCCTGTAGTTCAATAAATGCGTCGCCTTTATACTCCACTTCACGATAGTACTTTGCCACATATTTTTTTATAAAATCATCTTGACAGAGCGCCTCATAAACTATACGTTCTGTATTTTCACTTCCACCAACACGACGTTTCCAGACAGTACCTGGTCCAGCGGGGGCAAATCCATCTGGATGACCGGACAATTGGAACCAGGACTTGAGACGATTTGTCAACAAGATATCACTCGCTGGTGCAGTCAGATCGAGCGCATTCTGAAACAAAAATAATATGAGGGGTAAACGCATGAAAATACAGTTCAAATCGAACAGCATTCAAAGAGGAGTACCGGAGAAGAAGCCCAAAAACTTTCATTGCATCTTTAGAATGTTTATGTTCAAAATAGCTATCAATAAATACATGAGCTAATGATCAAAAGCTTCAACATGGAGAACAGTTCCTCTTGAATTCAAGTGAAATCTCTAAAGCATTTACCAGAGCCAAAAACTTCAGAGACAAATCTTCTTCATGCATTGTCTTGTCAGAAAGCACCAACGGGAAATGTTCCAGATTATCAACAGGTTTTGTTTTCCGGTGTTCTAAAACGGAGCTGGTCCCAGTATCATTCATGGGGACTCTGTTAGAGATGGTTGTTCGTTGATTTTTACGCCACTGACGAAAGACATTAACCGCAGAGTACGTGCTATCTGTCGTATCCTTACTCAAAATTATTGATTCGTTCTTCGATGACGTCTCTGATGTTGTTGTCGTATGCTTCGCACCTTCCTTATCTCGACGATTCTTCGTCGCCTGTAATTATAATGAACCATTTGATATTTTGTACATACGAGTCATTTCAATAGAAAGCACGCGCCATCGATTAGAACGCTAATTATAATACATATACATTGTACTGAGGAGACAGATGAAATGGTTGTTCGTTAAGAACTATGCAAGTTAATGACATGAGCAATGTCTTAATGGTATCAATACTGCCATTGGATAATACATGCGTGTGAGATATTTCTTTATTCGTCAGTTTTTCGAGCGTCTACCATACTGTAAGAAAATTTTTTGTTGATTGAATTTTTTATCTTTGTGAGAGAAAAAAAATTCATTTGTCACATTCTCGACATGCAGTTGTTCGCGAAGGGCAATTTTACAATGCACGCCACTAATTTTAATTTGAAAAACAAGGTCATGAGTCTCTTCTCAATTTATCTCTCTCTTTCTCCCCCTCGGCCTATCCCTCCCTTTGTAGTCTTCACTCTTTCTCTCTCGTCTGCGTCGAAGGCCAGACATATAAAATGTGAATTTGGGATTAAAACGTATCCTTCTCAACCAGATGTGTAGACGTATGTGTGTCAACAACTTCCGCTATGATAACGGATGCACACGGAATATTTCCAACGCAGTTCAATTGTCTTCAAACATGGAAACATTCATTGTGATACAATTGGTATAGTTAATCTATGTAAACGATGTTCTTTAATTTGGTATGGTGCACAACGTGTTATCGACCATACGTGATATATTTCTGGTTGTGACACTGTGTGGTTTTGATAGGTCTTCCATGCCTTTTTGAATGGTTTAATGAATGAACGCCATTAAAAACTGAATATTTTTCATGACGAGTAACTCTCCTAAGGATGTGATAGTACTTAGATGATTATTTGCTCTACGTAGTTCCATTGTATATTTGTATGTATCACACTTTGGCATATATTGTTTACAATTCAGGATCTGCATAAGGAAATACGGATGTGAAATTCTTTTCCATGTACAGCGAAGATACCAATTCGAAGTTTGTCTATATCCATCTCACAATTGAATCTATGCTTGATTTTTGTCACTAATATCAATATTCTACAGGTAAAGTCCTAATCGTTTCAACCTCCGAGACATTTCTTTACATCGATTCATGCACCATTGCGATAAGAAAAAGAAATTCAGATCTTTGGAATGAATGATGCAATCATGTTCAGAATAAACTCATCAATCAAAAAGAATCCAAGTTCCCAATTCCCGCAATCCAACGTCATTTACTTCGAAATGTCATTCATAACTACTTTTGAATTCGAGATGGATATATGTCATGAAAAGAATGCAATTTCAAAGACGCGAATCCGTAATTGTTGGTAATAACACGAGGAATTTTGTTATCCGTCATTTCAGTGGATGATTCGAGAGGAGACTGAAGAAAAAATGCATTGGAGCGAATGATATACAAAAGAACAGAGTGAAAGAATATATTCAAACGGGAATTGCATATGGTGCGCAGGAGTATCCAGATAACATCACTTGTAATAGTCAAATGGTCAGATCGTGAAGAATCTTTGGACAATTGATCAAGTGGATCTTTGAATTGAATGAAGAGGACACTACCAATCTTTCCCCGTTGTACCATAAAATAATCGTATGATATTTACAAAAAATATCAGATGGTATAGAGCCTTCATGTATTGATTCATTTCCAGAAACTATCTCGCGGTCACACTCATGTTTCTCATGGTTCACTTATCACATCCTCGTACCTACAATTTGGAGATAGAGAATAATGTAATATGTGTCAATTCCAGTAGAATTCCCTACAAAGTTGTAGTCAATGATTCTCGGTGTCAAACCAATATTCATGACAAATACCTCGCAGTTGTTCATTTGAATAGAAAAAATTAGCAAGCACTATTCATGAATGCTCTGAGGAAAGGGGAAATATTTATTAACCAGTATAACATGGCTAGACCGAATGAACCGCGTCCTACACTTTTCGTTACATGAATTTTCCTATCGACTAGACTACAATATGTGCATCAATTGTCTGAATATCACAGTGAACGTAATGCGGCACATATATAGCAAAGTATTTCACGGTTTTGTCCTTTACCCATTGTGTGAATATATGTTTTATACCTTGTTGAAATGATTCCGTAAAAGACGTTCATATTGATCTACAGCTCTCAAGCACAATCTCGTTCTAAATGCCTCCATTTTAGGTGGCAGAGGTGCATGGCACACACTCCCGGACATTATCCTTAATTTCATCCGATAAAATATTTTCTTAGTTTTTTTATCCTCACTTCAGCCGAGTACAATGAATGGGTCCAACGAACTGAAACCCAATCACATTCCGACATTCACTGTTACTTTAACAATAAATCACTTGACAATTTTATATTATCTCTTCCTAAGATTAATTTTCCAACGCGATAATGATAGTGACGATAATGGTATGATAAGAGTACCGATATTTTTCTCGGATATGTAGAGTAATTGTGATACTATTAATACACGGGCACCACCATAAGTAGTAGCTGAGCTCGAACTGAACAAGAGGGAAGAGCCAACGTCATTTTATCATATCGAAACACTTGGACTCGGCAAACATTACCCTCTCTCTTCCATGTATTTTCCCACTTCTGCACTGTGCTTGTCGTATCCAATCCAGGTTATCTCTGTGTGGTAGGAACCAGTCATACATGCTATACGTGCGTCAAAAAGCATGAAGAAATTTTCGAAAAATATATCTCATCAATGACTTGCTACGGATTTTAATGAAATTTTTTATCCAAAGCAAACCACTTTTAATTGAACTCATTACGATCACGGCATACAATGAATGATACAATTGATAGTCCATTTCATTGCTCTACCATTTCTTATTACTGTCTCCTCTAAAGATTCATATTGACAATTTTTTACCCAAAATATTAAGATGACATATTTTTCGAGAGATGTTATATCTAATCGTTCTTTATGTACACTCAATTCATTTATCTTCTATGGTCTTGATAATTCAAATGCGACTCTCCTGTGGGATATGTCTAATAGCGTTTGATGAACATCTCGTAGATAATTGTAAAACCTAATGAATAAATCAATCAACGCCAACATACTTCAAATATTCTGAACTATTATTCGATAAATGGAAACTTTCAAGTACCCACAATCTAATTATGGAGTTCGGATATAATATAACGATATATTTAATGGTTATGACGTCAATGACGTCTGTGTAATAATCTGAAATTTTCAACAATTTTGTGACACAGTTGGTGATTTAACGTGTTATTTGTAGAGTATGTGAATATGTGATAAATGAAATTTCATCAACTCTCTTTAGTTTTTTAGTTGCACGATGGTACGTCACGATCAACGATGAATTTATACAACTGTAATATTATAATTTCCAATTGGGCTAAATATAATTTGTCATCGCATCAATTTTCCTCACACCATCAATACATGTACAAACAAAATGGAATATTATATCATTATAGTGGCATAAAAAAATTATTTTATACATCGTATTGTGTTGAAAATAGCATTGCTGTTTCACACGATTTGATCGTTTTGTGCGATTCCTTTCGTTAATTGGTGTGATTTGTGATGTCCGGTATGAAGGCCTAATGCGAACGTTATCAATGAAGTACGTCAAACACATGCTGTAACAACGATTCAAACGATAAATTAAATAATGAGAGATGAATGAAATCGGGGACATATAATGGGAGAGGGAATCTACAAATATCGGCTACAAAAACAATTTATAGTTTAGTTTTCATCCAAACTGATCGTCAGTGATCAGTGAACCCAATAAACCTTCTACAACTCAACTTATTTAGTTCAAGAGCACGTTCGATAAATTAACTAAAAATATGTTCATGTGATGTGGAATAGCTGTAAAATGAAAATACCCAACAATAAACGTACAGAAACTGTGCTCGAATAAGTTACCAAACATCTATTCCTGCAATACTGCAGAATGATACATTCATTGTTTATATACGATTGCGAATCGTGCGTAGGAGAATACACGTGAAGAATAAAAAATTTTGAATTCAAGAGTGGAACAACTACGTCATGTTTTGCAACAACACTATTTAATTTGTATATCTACTTTGCATTTCAACTTCTCCTCTTCTACTCTCCAACTATTTATAGCACAGTATTTGGTTTTTCCTTGAATATCGAAGAATTTTGGATTCACGCTGTCTGGAACACAATAAAATTATTGAATGCATTTCCTTACTTATTATGATTATGACGTATGTTCCCAAGCAAATGGAAAACATTCCACTTATAATTCTTTATCGAACAGAAGTCATCAATAATGCATATAAATATTCAACTTTCATCACACTTATTTGTGTGATTTATTTGAACAGTTGAGAAATATTGCGTTTAAGTGTCGATATGAAAGATGAGTACTTGATATTTCGGTCCTGGAATTTGAAAATCAATGCGTCCATGCATAAAACAGATATTTCAAATCATATAATTGACATCCTATCATCGAAATCTGAGATGTTATTGAAATTGACAGTTCAATTCATGAAAGATCCAAGTAAATTAAAATAGATGAATTAAAACCACTCGGTAAGGTGACACGTGATATCTTGACGTATGCGCTATAAAATAAACCTTGGGTATCGGTTTTATATATAAACAAAAGGCAATAAATATAAGCCTGCTGAGAAGAGATAGTAACATATTCCACGCTCTATGTTAGTTCAATTGTCGATCGAACAATGCAAATGAAAAAAATTTGACAATTCAGAGCAAATATCATGATAGACGCAAATGACTGACAAATATGTTCAACCATGACGCATGTACAGAACAAATTATCGTTATTTATATAATGACCTAGAGCAGCAACGGAATTTTACTGCTTCACTCTCACATTAGCCAAAAAAAAAACTATATTTCCACTGGAGCTTGTTCTCGATTTGTTCGACATTGCTGTTTGCTTGTTCAATTTGGAAATGGTAACAACAGAGACAAGAAGTGGTGAAATGTGTGTAAGAATTGTAATGATTATTTGGGTTAAATATCGCGCAATGAATCATACATCAATATACCATGACATATATCAGAAAGCGATAATCATTCTTGATTCCATTGTTGATTTAAGATATGGCCATTTGTTGAGGCAATCAAATATGGAGTAATTCGAGAGCATAGGTCAATGCTTATGCTTTATATCACTGAAAAAAATCATGGGGAACTTCAGTAGATTTGCTAATGATAACATTTCTGCTCTTCTAATCAACCTAAATAACGACAAAAGTTACCTATTGTACAAAAATACCCGAGAGGATAAAGTAAATCAGTGCAACTACCTGCTAAGATAAATAATGACGAGACTAGAACAAGAGAATGACAACAATAAGCTATTAGTGAAACTCGATAGATAAATTCTGGGAAATCTGTTCATGACTCATACTTGAAACAAATTCTATACAGAGGGAGATCATAGGTAATGCCTATTTGCCTGAATTCAATGGATTCAACCGCACTAACACGTGCCGAACAATGCAACGAATGCCGATCATTTTTTTGTGGTTTACTAATCGTAGTATCAACACCTCTGCGTTTTATTGTCAGCAAAAAACATATTGCATTTACTTATGATAGGATGACTCCATCCAAATAAAGTGATGGCGTTTTTTTTATTGCCATTTTTTGTAACAATGGATTTTCCAACACTTCATGCACTAATGGAATGAATAATTGCGATTTGTTTTATACATTGCGTCTAAAGTCTCCAGAATCACACGCAGCGTCTGATAACATTGATGAACACAGTGACTTCCCCAGATGTTTAATATTTTGATTAAAGGCGACATTGCCTGCAAATACCAATTGGAGCCGTTTAGTAAACAGATTATCGTGTATATTTGGGAGAGGCAAAGCGAGAAATTGAGATATTCGAGCGACATGAGGGGTACGCGTTTGAATATTATTTACAGAGTTGGACAACAAACAAAGGTGGGGACATATTATTAGGAGATTGTAGAAGAGAAAATTGGGACGCTGTGACAATACTTGATATATTCACCAGCCTCATTTTAACCACGTTCTTACTGTTATGTTTTATTTCCTCATGCCTGTTACGGCTTTCTATTGATTGCATACATATAACAGTTTTGCGTCGTCCGGACTATCATTACATCGCCATCACTGATGGGCCCCCGGCTCTCACTTGTCTCGTGGCATGGTATGCGTGGAACCTCACTTCGGAGGTCAGCATTGACGCAAATCCAGTGGACGTCACGTGACCCTAACGTGAACATTAATAAAATATTCAACTCCTCTCCACTCCAACATTCACAAAGGACTACCTCTCATCAAGTCCAAATGCCCCACAATTATCCACCAGAGAATAGTACATAAAAGCCAATTGATAGAGAGAAAGCGTGTTAAAACTATTTCGTGAGAACGGAAATACGAAAACGGTGTTGTAGAATGGTGACTGTGTGAGTGATTTGCCGGTCTGTTGCCAAAAAAAAGTAACTATCGAATAACGAACTATCACTGTTGTCGATGCAAATCTCATTCTGTTGATTTTTCTCATATTTCTTTTCTTAGAACTCTAACACACTCACTTCAGTATAACACATCCTGATGAATTGTAAATAACTTGGAAAATCCGGGACGTCTTCAAGTTGCTATGGTTCCTTCGTTTCTTGTTACCTTTGTCGCATGCAGTCGCAGCTACCAATTTCTAAATAATACACTAACAACAACACCCATTTATAATATAGTTCGCCACTACTGATCGGAACACTCACACCACAATATATACTATTTCCCTTCACATTCTTCATAATGAAAAATCTGTAAACAATTTTTTCCACATGGCCACTGTTTCCCGGTCGATTTCACATGATAATACAGAGGAACAAAATAACGAGGGCTATATCGTATTCATCCATTGACGAGGATTCCTTTACATACAAGTGTATCCAGTTGCAGTGACGTATATTCTGTGCCCTCGTGCTGATATATGTGTGTGTTGTAAACACATCTGAATTCCACAAGACTTGTTTCCTGCTTCTCTCTTCCAGATACTCGACAATCATGTTGGCAGAATGGGGTCTATCGAATATAAACAGGAGATATATTGAAGCCACTCCAGCCAATTAGGAACAATGAGAATTTCTCTGCTGTATACTCACTACCAATTGTAATTCATGATTCAGGGAACGTATTTCGAAGAATCTCAAATGGCACAATATGGAATTTATGCACGCATACATTTATCATCCTGTTCACAATTTTATTTCCGAATCACACGGATTCATTTTCCATCAGGCGCGGGACTCCGTGCGAATAAGAGATGTATATCATCGTATTCTCTGTTCTTATTTTCTAATAAAATACGTATGTCTTTTGATCCTGTAAAATCAACTGCTCATGGCATCATTTTATTCATTATTTTGGTTAACAAGAAGTCAGTCTTCGATTGTGATTCATCAGTTCTGATGAGCTTTACATCGTTCCCAATTCGGATACTTTCACGATAACTTATCTCTGTACAAATAGAAAAAACGTTGAACTTGAAAAGACATTTATCGAGTTCATTCCCGAAATCGACACGTATAATTACGTTATTTCTATTAATAAACAATGAAACTAAATATCTCAGTCATGAGTATCGCTTTTTACATCGATGGTACTCAAAATCTGCATGACATACTGCAACATTTTAGCAAGATCTTGTTCTTGCTCCTCATCCGGAATCTTCATCAACGTCAACCGGCCCAAGACCTCTTGGATACTATGAGGTAATCCGGATGTTCTCGCTATCAACTTGCCTTTCTGATTATTTGCTACTAGTGACCATAGCATCGACCCAGCGATGACTATTTCACACACGCCACCGTTCTTGAATGTGGCATTCAATAGATTTGTGAAGTCCACTGCAATCATACAAAACTATATTACAACGTCTAAGGTCACAGAAATCATCGAAACTTGATTCTCATATTTATGAGCCAAGAGATCTATTCACAATCAAACCTAGGGCTTCCCAATCTTAGTTTCGGATCATGCAAATTATATGAAATAAAAAATATAATCTACCTGAATAGAGAATTCTTGGTCTATTGGATACATTGAACACTAAATTTCGGAGTGTAGATAGGGCCAAAATTCGTGTGGCAGGCGTATTGCATCTAGATAATTGTATCAGAACGTCGAGACCATCAATTGCCTAACAGCAGAAGTGAATAATACAGTTCGTTAAGAAGTCGAATTCATCAATCAAATATGGCAACTGTCAATTCGCTGTTACTCACTTTCGAAACTGACAGTTGGCCTTCTTCATAGAATGTATAATCAATTAGGAATTCCAAGCAGTAAATTTCAACTAATGGCCATGGTTTCATACGTTTTGTAGTTGCCGGATGGATTTTCGTAAAAAACTGCAGCAGATTACTCTGGTGGTGTACAAAACGATCGAGAATAAATTACTGATTTTCATGAAAGTTATACCATATTATATGAAAGATTGGCCTACTTTAGCAATGCACACGCGACATTCATGTACATGAATAGAATTCCGCAATGCATGAAATGCAAAATGCAATCTCTGATTGTTGAAAGATTGTCCCGCCTTTTCAATTTCTTTTGTCACCAAATGCACAATGACATGAATCAGTGAAACAGTGTTGGGTGATTTTCTCGGTCCGCTGCCCGGTAACATAGTGGTAAGGGTTAATGATTGTGCGCCTGCAAGTAAATGAACGTCAATCATAATGTCGAATAATGGATTATTATACAATCAAAGTAGACACATTGATGTAACAACCTCCTGTGCAATTTGTCGTGAATGTTGCCATTAATTTAAGCGACGACACGAGTGTTGAATCACTCAGCGAAATCCACGCCCACAATTTGTGAAGCATGTCCGCGAGACCAGCTTGAATCAGCGCATCCTTTGCTATTGCACTCTCATATGCGAAATTCATCAAGAGTGTTAGGATGCAATTGATATCATTCAACATTGGATGAACCTGACAAATATAATAGTTATATCATACATGATAGAAATCGGCACATGAAGAGAAAAATGTGTTGAATTCACTCTGATTACTTTTTTTTCTCGTTTGGAATTTGACCGATAAATTTGATATGGCTGAAGATTCAATTCAGTATATAGTTCTTTGAGAACTAACATACAGGTCCCAGATAAGTTCTCCTCCACAGCTGTTTTCTTTGCCTCATTTGACACACACAAGAGATTGGACAATGCACCAACAATCAAATCCTTCTCCTTGGAGCCTTTAGCATTCATCTTCGATTTTGCATAATTGTGAGCTATAAAAAAGTGTATCAGGGTTTTACAGATCTCTGATCCCGCTGCGACCGATCTTTGTGAAGTATCTGTTGAATCGGGTACTTTTTCTTTAGAACGAGGTTGTGTCAGGTTTGTACTAGAATTTCGCAAAGCTAATTTGTTCACGCTCAACAAAACTTTTCTAAGGTTGTGCTCGGTTATATCAGTGATGGAATGTATAATTGTGGAATCCAATATTGTTCCTAATGATTGGCACCCGTGTTTGATCTCATCGTCTCGCTGAATCTCTTGGGAAAGCAGGAATGCAAGACATGCAATTGCACTCATCCGTAGATCAACGTCTGTATCGTTGATAGCGCAAGAAATTGATTCCACTAACATTTCTGCACCAGACAGTTCAATTGCAGTCCTCAATGTTTCGACATGTTGGTTCTCCGTCAAAGATAGTACACCCAATAGGTTGAAAACTTCAGTCCATAAACGGTTTTTAAGGTAAATAATTTTCGACACATCTTCCTCCCAGTTATTGAAATGATCTTTGTTCAAATAGGTGAACAATTGAAACAGGGAATCGGGTGAAAATTTAACAGCCATCGCGAAATCTTCACAGTGTATTATACAGTTGGTGAATACTGTACAAATGCCTACGTACATTTCTATTATATCGCAGCATTGATAGATACCTTTGTCTGTTCCACTCGAACGTGGAATTGGTCCAAAGCAGCCAAAAAAATATTTTTCTAGCGCATGTTCATATAGTTTATTCACAACATTACGTCCACCGACGATTATTAAATTATTCAGGAATGTACAGACAGCTGTAATGAGCGAAGGAGTTGAAAGAAATTGTGAAGTAATATCGTCATTCGAATCTTTGACTGATAGCATCAATAACTCATCATGGCAGTTATACAAATGAAGAATATTTTTAGGGATCAATGACAACTTCACCGATTCGCCTGCATTACACTGTGCCTTGTCAATTTCTTCTGTATCACAATCGAGAGTAGTCAATGAATAAATGTTGCAACACAACAAACTGATTTCATGATATACATTTGCTTGTTCAATGTAAATTAGAATGGCGTTGGAACGGAGAGAATCTGTGTAATGGAATGCCGGATTATTACTATTTTTGATTAAATAATTCAGAGCGTAACAAGCATGTTCCTTCACAATACATGACTCCTCCCGATTAACAATAAACTTTAGAAGTGTTCTGCAAAGTTCATTGGGTGCCAGTGCTAATGCATTAAGCAATTGTTGCGCTGTATGCGGTGCACGAATCAAACCAGCTAGAAGTTGGAAGGCTGATGCTCGCACCAGTGGATCTCGATTCTTCCACAGTATTGGGAGCCAGCTCAGTGTCTTTCCGTCTTCATACCAAAAATGAGACCAGCTATTTGTCTTCACTACGTGAGTTTGCATATTGTGTAAAAGATGATTGAGGCATATTATAGCATTGCGTGTGATCGAGAGTCCCATGAAACTCACAGCACCGTTACCATGAAATGAACTAATTAACTCGATCAACGCATTACCTAGAGCTATGACGAGATCTTTATGACAATTCCATCGAGATCTACTGGTCAAGTACGATAGGCATGTGAGAAGCCAATCAAGATATACAAGATTATAAAAATGTTGTTGATCACCGGAACACAAATGAGAAACCATGAGCTCAATAAATTCGTTCCACATATCACCGGAATCATCTGCAGAATTATCAATTGTTTCCATGCTTGAACAAGCGCGTATAAGTCTTAATACTGATTGGTGAACGTCTTGATTGTGGGTATCCAAGCTTTTCAGTAAATTCGACAAAGACTTAATCATTATTTTCATAGTATTGGATAGCCATTGAATCACTTGATCATCTTGCGTCATAATTATATAAGCGTGAAAAAAGTTGAGTACGTCGACGAAGAGATCACAGTCATCTGTGCTTGTGGGACTTGACATGAGGAAACGTTCGAAAAATTGTCCCCATGGTATTGATGATAATTTTTCAGAATGGCTGGTGAAATGCAATCGTTGATTCAACTTTAAATACATCCATAAATAGTCCATGGCGCACATAACGTCATTGTGTGTGATAGAATTATAAATATTCAACAACTGATGTTGACAATAGTAATGAATAGATGTGTGTTGCAATGACGCGAATTCACGTTCTTTTATCATGAGTTGGTTCGATATTGATGGATCATTGATGGTTTCCCAAGACATCCATAGCATTTTTGATCCTTTATTCCATTCCCATGACCAATATTGTCGGATGAAAGTTAAAGATACTTCATTATTTGCATATTTTGTTGTTGTATCTGACTTCCGATGGATACTTGATCTCCAATGAACTTTACAAACAAAGGGACATCGTACTCGTGTCACAATGATATTAGGTAATGAAACATTCATCGGATTCATATCAGTCCCATTCGTCCGCATCATATAATTGGTGAATAATAAACTGAATAGTAGATGGGATGCATCGAATTTGATACATTCGTTGTTGGGGAAGAGAAATACACTGCGCAAAATATTCACATAGACATCAATACGGTTTGAGAGATCATAGCGCAGAGAGTGTTGTGTTGATACTATCAATTTGAGAATTGAAACGATTGGAATCACTGAATCCGGATAATTTTGATAATCTTTTTCAATTAACGATTTTTCAAATATATCTAAGACTATGTCTAATCCATTTTCAGTCAGAAACAGTTTGTGTAATGACACGTCACTGAGCATAACACTTATTTGTACTAGTGCTGATTTACGGACTTTGGGCTCGACGTTAGGCATTTTAAGCATCTCTATAACTGATAATAAACTGCTCCGCTGATAATTCCCATCAGTTCGTTTGAAAATACTTCTGCGCTCGAGTATTAAGAGTGATCCCAATGGTAATCCATGAAGCGAAGCAAGACGTGGCAATTTTTTCGATGAGTCTTTCTCCATTCCGAGTAAATATATTAACCGACATGATGCTTCGTCCCTTATCGTATTATCTTCAAGGAACAAAAATCTCATATTCCCCTTCAACACTTCCAAATATGGTAACGGAATACCCGCATAAATGTCTGGATCAAACATTTTCGAAATACATTGGCCGAAAGGTGATTTCACCTCGGCCAGGCATTGCAATAATGGTAATACTGGTAAAATAGCCTCAAGTAGTTTGGTCCAACCGTGTTCTCCCATCTGCAGTTTTCCTTTTAAAATATAGAGTAAACTATCCTTAGCCAACACTTGTATTTTAGTGTCATCACCATCAACTCCATGGCAAATGATCTCCGTAATAATATTGGAGTCAAATAGAAAAGATACAGACTTCCATGTGTATCTTCCTCTGGTGGTTTCAATTCCAAGTGTAGCAGATATTAGCCGGTGACATTCTTTGTACATCGCAAGACGAATTTCGTCATCAGTATTCGCAAACAAAGATAGTGCAAGCTTAGTGGCAAGAGCTTGATCTTCCGCTCCCAAATTCATCTGATTGACATTCTGCAGAAAGTGGATATACTTCTTAATGATCGAAAAATTCCTATGGAACGATAGACATGCTTTCGAAATATACATTGTTTTCACTGCCTCTGGGACGTCATGTTCATCAATAGTATCGACCTCCTGCAAGAGGGAAATTGCCGCACGCATTGATTTAGTTATAACACGAGTTTCATCATATAACTGTATGCACTCGACTCCATACGATTCATGAAATTGTCGTCCGTATTCTACTAACATCATGTTTAAATTGGGATACATGAGATAGATTGGCGCATCCATGATCGCAGTTGAAATAGATATTTTGAGAGTCTCAGGAAGAACTAATTCAGCGAGTTCCAATGGTACCAATGAACTCAACATCTTCATCACAATAGAAAGGAATTGGAGATATGCTATTCTATAATAATCCACCATACTGTATCTTCGCAGTTTTTCCAGTAAATCACCAAAAAGTGCCATCAAGCTTTTCAGGTCTTCGTGTATCCTAAGTGATACACCGTCTGAGCACAACCACACTGTTGGTGTAACACTGAGTATCAGAAGCTGAACTAATTCTGACGCCAGATCCATCATAATCTTGATATCTCTCAGAGGACGAGACGGATCTGCAGGTACACTCATTAATGTCACAATATGACTCAAAATTTCTGTACAATATGTGGGAAGTAACATTTGTTGTAATTGTAAAACTGACTCGTCAACATTGTCATCTACACTTTGACTTCGGTCACTAGTTGCTGCTGACTGGTAAGCTTGATAGTTAGCCTCAGGTAAACCACCCTCGGAACTATCACGATCTTCCGAACCTGGACATGAACTATCTAGAGTTAATCCAATGTCTCTTTGTCGTCGATTTACGATACACGGATCACAATAGTAGTAAATACGAAATCGGAGCGAACGCGTAAGTTTAATGAGAGCTCGAAGAATTGTTGGTGTGATGCTTTGAGAATCGGAATCAGAACCCTTCATGCAAGTACCTAAGAGCGTTTGAAGAATGAAGATTATAGATGGTCGCTGCAAAAATACTTCTGCTGGAAAATCTTGAAGCATAACATTCGTGATGAATTGGCAAGTACGAATTATGAGACTATGGTCAGCGCTTGTGTTTAGAGCTTCCTCAATGGCAAATAAAACCCCTCGGTCTGATGATACTAACGGTTGCCATGGCATCACTAGCCAACGAAAAGCACCTTCAGTTTTCTTCGACACTAGCGTGCCAGTTTCTGATGGTAAACTAATATCCAATTGAATTGTATCATCTAATGATCCAAAATTGCAAGTGGGAATTTCATGATTCATTCGCTCTACTTTTCCATCATCCTTTGGATCATCGGAGAGAGACTCATTTTCTTTTTGCAATATGGTTGCCGAAATTGTTGGATGTTTCGTGGTTGATGAACCAGAAGATTTTTCAAGTGCAGCTGTCTCAATTTCATCGAGTTTATCATGCCACGAACTGTCTAATTTCATCTTGAGTTGTGCTAATTCATTTTGGAATCGCACTATCCCAAAAGTACCCAAATCAATTTCATTATCCTGTTGAGAAATCAAAAATTAACTGTCGATTTTATGGTAAATTGCCATTTGATGATGAATCAAATGTAAGAAATTTACCGTTATCAACCTGTGAATCAAATTCAAAACTTTCTCTGGATGTATGATTGTATCGAACGTAAACCAGTTGAACAGTTTTATGAACAATTCTCTTCTAACACCATCACAATTGCAACCATATCCATGATCCAATTTAGATATCACATTTTCAAGGGCTCTGGACCGAATCTCATCTAACTTGTGACCTGAAGAGTGGCAAAGGCATGTAATAAATTTGATTCAGATCAATGTAAATTGATCTAAGCCGAAAGTTGGCAGTGCAGCGTTACACAATTTTTTTAACCGTATCGTAATTTGCGTTCGTATTACGAGAAACATTTATTTTGTTTCAAATCACATTACCTAATTTTTCGACGTGAACAGCAGTTATTGCGTTGACGTTTGACATAACTATTAATGAAACACAGCATCACAACAAACAAACAACTAATTACTTTTTTTTGGTTATAAAATGACACGCTTGCTGCTCCTGCTAACCAATGAAGTATTTTACCGCCAAAATACGATACTTGGTAGGAGATGAGCTAGTGTGATTTCCCACCACGGCTTATTGGAAAAAAGCGCGAAAACACGAAATGAATGCGGATGCACCAGTACATACACTTTTTCCGCAGTTTACATTATCATACAAAGCATTTCCGATTGATTGCATCTCAACTTTTTTACCTACATCCATCCCATGTTATTGAAAATATATCCATAATTGAAAATTCGAAACACTTAACATATACACATATCTAATTCAACTCTTTTTCTGGACAAAGGGTTCTTTCATGAAAATCCTATTCGGAAATAGTTGCAAATAAATAATTCTTTATTTCAATACGCCTATCTTGATAGCTCATTAATACCTAGTAATCTATTATTAAGGAGGGGCAGAGTAACAGTATCGATTCCTGAAAAAGAATTTGTGGCTTTCAGCGATTGTATTTGAATGTCGAAAATGTTCTATGGTTGTTATTGAAGAAGCGTTTCAAGAGATGAATCACTAGATGTTTTGGAAAAAATTCGCATAATTGTCGTCCTCATGGTCAGTTGAGTTATGAGAAAGATCACCAGTATTACAAGGGATTGTAGGGATTGTGGAGCCCTGAAGAGTGAATCCATGGTAATTTTCCCCAGTAAGTCCTGCAGGTGTTAACGGTGATGGAAGATTTGAAACAGTGCCATGCGAATTATCAAGTAAACTATCGGGAGTTGCTTTCTCTGGAGGGTCATTTTCATTGCTGGAAAAATCGCATTGAACATCCAAACTTATCAGACTCGTATCATCTTCTGGTTTTGATGTATCTAGACAACAGTCAACAAATGGGGGAAAGTCGAAGGTAGGCGAAGGGGTAATGCAATCATCAATAGTACTCTTGTAATCGCCCGACATCTGCAATCCATCAATGTCATCGTTAGTTGTGCACTGTGCGAAAACCTGAAAAATTAGTTAGATGATTGGAAAATGAAAATTGAATGATTGAAATTCTTATTTGCTCTACAATCGGAGCAAAATTTCCCAAGATGAATAGAATATAAATTCGGCTACCTGTGGAATGATAGGCGGAGGAAGTTTATAGCATTCCATATCATCACAATCAAAATTTGTGGGCACACGTTGACTTTTAGAAATGATAAGAGGTGATTTTGTTAACGCCACTTCTACTCCCGCCTTGAGTTTCTGGTGGAATTGTTTCGATTCTTCCAACAATCCCAACCCTTCTCGAACAATATCGTTATTTTTGGCTTTCAAATCATCTAGTAGCGTTATATCCTCGCACATCATATGTAAACTCTTTGAATGAACACACATTAAATTCATGACACCACTGTGGATCACAAAATTTCAAAATTTTTAGTGATATATACAAACCTCACACATTGTCAGAGCCGATTCCCACGTATTGGCTGGAACCCGTTCTCCTGACATGAATGCATTGAAGTCTTTTTGAGTCATGCTCAAAGACTCTGCAGTTAAGTTTTCAATGAACGAAACTGCGCAGCACTAGGAAGAAAAACGTTTGACATTCAATTACGTTACGTTGTTTGATTGAATGAATTCATACCAAGTTTGTGAAGTAGTAACCTCCTTCTCCGGTCATCAGACGACTTGCGTTACAAAATCTAGTGATGAAATTAATATTGCTCTTGAGTCTTGCGGGATTAGCTTTCAAAACGATGAAAATAAGTGCAGGTAGGAATTCGTCAGCAGATGCAGGCCCACCGACCGATTGTTGGAGTAAATGGAAAATGTTACTGCAACAATTAACAACGCATGCGAGTTTCTCTTGAGGTGCTTTAACAGAATCCATGTTCAGAAGATCTGAAGAAGTTTTGAAATGAGAAAACATTAGACATACATTCTCTGTTTCATTACTTATCGTACCAAGAATTTCTTACCAGTGATAGATGTGTACACTAGCTCTCTGACCTCAGGACTAGTTTCATGTATCCTGCATTCCAAATTTTTCCCGCTGACCCAACTCAACTGTCTTATTCTTAGGAAAGAAAAAAGATAATTCAGAAAGAATATCAAAGCAATAATGCACCACCCAAGAGGCGATGATGTGTGTTCCGATTTCTACCATATTATTTATTTTCTCCTGATAAATTCATCGATAAAAAGCCGGATTTTATAGAGGAAAAAGGAACGTCCATGTAGACGTCATGATGAACGAAAATTGATATGCAAAAAATTTCCAATCACAGTTTTGC
Organism: Meteorus sp. PSUC_FEM 10030008; assembly: GCA_018881525.1. Taxonomy (NCBI): domain Eukaryota; kingdom Metazoa; phylum Arthropoda; class Insecta; order Hymenoptera; family Braconidae; genus Meteorus; species Meteorus sp. PSUC_FEM 10030008. The sequence goes on along the minus strand of JABMBR010007600.1, from coordinate 2,328 downwards.
AATGCAAAAAAATTCATCAAATAAACATTGAGAAAACAAACCTGTTCTGTATAGCTAAATCTTTCTCCTCATCAGTCGTAAATGGTGGGCAAAACAATACTCTATATAATAACGTCATTGAATGTCTCTCGACATAATCTAACAGTCTTTCCTTTATCTCTGGTGCTACAGCTCCATAATTAGGACTGTTCTCCATACGCTTCGCAAATACTTGGTAGAAATTTTGTGTAATCTCCGACAATTCCTCGATTCTCTTTGCGTTTCTATTCTGTAGTATATTACTGACTAACGAATGGATACATTTTTTTATATCTTTTTCGGCAGGAGTCTTTGCAATCAAAGACATGAGATCTCGATTTTCGGCCTTCACTTTATCAAGATCCTCGTTGTTATGAATTAATTCTTTCAGCAATTCTTCATGTCCTTGAGCTAAACACGAACATTTAGTAAATGACACCTGTAGTAATCCTGGAATCAGAATATATATTTACCCTTTGTAGGTGGCTTCCAGAATGCTGAAATGTTCAGGAGTTTATTTTTCTTCTCTTGTTGACGTTTCCTTTCGTCGATCTTACTCTGTCCAGTACTTCCTTGTCTCAAAATCGTGTTACTAGAACATCATTTAAAATTTCCGTCAGGATGATCCACAATAATATACTCGAATTTGGAATTGCGACCCAATAGAACAACGAATTATAAAAGTGATAATAGTACTACATGAAGTTGATATACTCACTTGTCATGATGTTGAGTTCTTGATTGACGTTCCCGCTGTGCACGTTTCTTTTGTAGGTACTCTCGATGGCACTTACTACAATAACCTTCCCACTCGTCGTTTCCGAAATATCCACATCCATTTTTGCACTTCAAATCAGCCACGTCAATTCTCAATGATGGTGTTTTGATAGTCCACATTTTTTATTTCAAACTCTAGACACGATGCTACTCAGTGATACTTCATTATATCGATGAGAAAAGGAAAAGATCGTGATGTTCATACAGCTCTAGATCCACTATGTTAAACATTTAGGTTTCTTCCCACATAGACGTTGCTCCACATCTCACATAACCTCACACAAATTTTCATTCCGAATTGTCTCCGGTGTTTTAACATATATAATATATACAACATTACGTGAGTGAGTAGGATATGGTGGGGGCGATTCACTATGAGCACATGCGCGTATGTTTCTATATTGTTCGGTGTGATTGAAAATATAAACACATATCTAACGTTTATGACTTCCGAATTGCATCGATGAAAAATATAGAAACATTGCTAGTTATCATTGTACACTGAGTATCATGCCGAGTTTTGAATAAATCCAAGGATTGAATCATATAAATTATTTCCATGATTCCAAATAGAAGATTAAATTCTCCACATAAGGCTTGCGACGACTGGACTTGACGAAGAAAAAAATACTCGCACCGCAGAAATCTATCTATTAGTTTAGATGATTTGAATGAAACTGATACATTTATATGAAACACGAGCAATAGGAATAAAATACACATGGGGAATTGGAATTAGAATTTAATTCTCAATGTAACGTATGTCTCACTTTTCATCCTGAACATTTTCCATTTTTCAAACACAGTGATAGATGGGCTCATTCAAAATTACGAAGGTTCACTAACATTTAAACATATCCTATTGCATAAAAGGAATCTCTCCAACCATTACATATTGAAGATTATTTATATGCTGATGGTATATTTATATATCATATATAGATATATTGAGTCAGCACTGCTTAGGACTTAGTAAACCTGAACGAACCCGATTTACATCATAAACATATCGAAACACATATAGAAAAGAAGTATGAAGTCATATATAAGACAAACTGTAGTGTTATTCCATGCGTATGTCAGTACAAAAATTCTTTCCGGAATTTAACACACATGGAGAATGGGATAGATGTTCAAAATTTATAATAATCTAATTGCTATAAACAATATAAATTTTTTTTTTTCGCCAACGAAAATACAGAGTATACGAATTGTACTGACTGAGATTTGAACTCGGGAGTCCCGAGTCGGGACGTCAGGTACGGGGATAGATGGGGGCGCCAGGAGTATACGTATGGAAATTTTTAGTTCAAGTCAAACCACTAGGTGGAAAATTTTTTTTCAATATTCTGCATAGTTGAAAAGTAATTAAATATTAAATAGATTTATTAAACATCATCGCTTCTCGGCCTCTTGGCTAAGATCAAAGTGTAGTATCTGTTCTTATCAGCTTAATATCTGATACGACTGCTATTAGCAGTCCAGTATATTAAACTGATTTTTGGGAATTGACGGAAGAATCGGGGCTCGCTC
>JABMBR010007589.1:0-52624 GCA_018881525.1 Meteorus sp. PSUC_FEM 10030008 | reverse complement strand
ACCATACGGCCAAACCAATGGAGAATAACCCGCATCAGTCACCGTACGGGCTCTTCGCCATTGCTTCGGCCGCGTGGTGGGGGTAAATACAACCCACGTTTACCATCACTAAGCGGGAGTGCTCCTATTAAAATTTGAGAATCTCGTCAACTTCGGAGGGCTGTAGATCCTACAGTTATGAATCGAATTGGACAAACTTATAGTTGAACTGTTCGTTGGAAAGCCCTCTACAAAATTTCTCGGAAGTCATTTTGTTGTAAAATGACCCGAAAAAAAGTTACAACCCCAAAAAGAAAATCTGTCAACGAATTTTCACGTATTTTTGGGAATAACTTGTTTATCAGTCACTTTACGATGAAAAGTGAGGGAAATGAAATTGCAGACAATTCAATTTTCTACAAATAATGTCTGATGAAATTTCTCGTGGGGTTGCTGGTTAAAGAGATATAGCGCGAAAACCAATTTCACCCTTTTCCATCATGGCGGCCGGGGGATAAGGGTTGCAACCCCACAAACTCCAAGTTAAGCTTTTTTCGACCCCCCCTATACGTTGGAAAAAAAAAGTGACTCCTTCAAGAAAGATAATAAAAAGGCCTCAAAAATGTAACTTTTCAATGGACTAAATATGTTACTTCGAAATGATGAACTAAATTATATTCCTAGAGTTGACACCAAAAATCACGTGATATCATGTTATTGCATACTTCACTGAACTCTGTCCATAGCGCTAGAGGAGTGATTCAAGAAAACATACTGGTTCTGTAATCTGATAATTGCAATGTGCATCTTTTTACTTCAGAACCAGATTTCTTCCACAAAATGAGGTATCCTGAAAAGGGACAAATGTTTGTTTTCCAATATTCTATCTTCACTAATATGTGAGAAATGAGAAGACGAATAGTAAAAAACCGGAAGAAAGGGATTGATGTACAGAAAGACACGTCAAAATTCGATAGCGATTGCTAATCCTTTGTTGAGGAGAATTCCGGGATGAAAATGTCCGTAGTTTTGGACGAGTCGAAATGTTTTCTGAAATTTGAACATCGGTGGGAAACCGATAATATATTTGACTCAGCTTAATTATTTGTACATGGAGTTGGAAAGTTCTTCCTCAGTCTCAAGAAACAACCGTAGAATCTACTTATCAGTGATAACGCGTGTGCAGCGCGTCTCAAACAAAAAAACTTCCTTAATTTCATTTGAAAATATTATCTGGAACGGATGAATAGAAAACACCGGTATGTGTGCATGAATCAATTCCTGGGAAGCTCATTGGAATTTCAATATATCTCACTGAAATTCCTGAACGTGTGAAAAAACCAAATGAATCTTCACTTAAAACTAGGAGGCATCTGTCAATCACAACGTAGTCGCCGATCTAATTTCACTTGGTAGCTACATTTGCCCAGTTCATGCGCCGTTTTCAATTAATGAATATCTTTTGGATGCTACAACACATTTATTAAAAACACTTGATGACCAACCAGCTGTAGGAGGTTGGCACTTTGCATTGAAGCTTCAACGTTTTCGCAATTAATCTCAAGAAGGGTGTCATGTTCGAACGAAAGTACAAAAAACGTATTGGATTTTATGTGGGAATGAACTACGACGTGATGCATTAGCAACGCTAGATGAAGTTTCAGAAGCTTATTTGCAACCAAACATATGAATTCATCAACAGAGATACTATCTTTTTGAATATTTCTACCGGCACAATGCTCAAATATGTTACGGTATTATGGCAACATATGTGTAACAGACAGCCTAAATATTTTACTGCAACACGTGTGCTGAGATATTCCTTTGTTAATTCCACCTTTGCAATTTACTCAATTTCTGAATATTTGAACTAGTGAAATACTTCGTGGATATGTCGTAATAAATCCATAACATATTGAAGCCGAACCATGTCGCATATTCATATTACGATTGTACTCCACCTCTAGAATTCCTGATCTATTTCTTGCAATCTCCATGTGTAAGGTGCAATGGATTTCACTGCGGTTTTGATTGTGAGCACTGTTTTCCAGATGTGATAGGATGTTGACACTGGTAGTGGTGAATTCCATGCCATTTGATGACTAGACGTAGTACTCATATAATGAACGTTCACGCGAACCTATAAGGAAGCAAATGTATTTGTATCTTACATACAACAAATATAAGTTCTGATTCGCATATTAGAGCATAACGTATTCATTGTCGATATAGTTTCACCTTGTGAAAATGATTGTTCGACGCGTAATTCAACAATTTGATAAGATTGGGTCAATCCAATTTGGACTTCAATGAGCCTCTCGTTTCTCTAGAACGTATTTGAGAATACGTTTTTGAGAATTGTTCATACCACATCACATAGAAATTACTATTCCGTCGTATGTGATATCACAACTGTCAGCTTCTTTGTTTTCAAAAATTGATGACGGCTCATCACAAAATCATCATCAAAAATATTGTTACTGAGTGATGACCCTCACAGCACAAGATGGAGATGCAACTCTGGATGAAACCAGTAGCTTCGTCCTCAATTGATATGTCTGAAAAACATCGATAATAAACTTTGATCATTACACTCTACAATTATTGATGAAATCAAAGAAATGAATGTATTTTCTTCCAGTAATTACTGTTAGAGCCAGGTTTTGTTTAAGTTTCATAATTTGTTTGTCATTTCTCAAAGATAGATAAGGTCTGTTAATGATGGGTATAAAAGTTGTTGCATCTCTGCTAAGAGTATCAAAATTTTTCAAGACTTGTTTCTGTATCTCAGAGTGATTACATTCTTCGATGAACAACATGTCGATCATAAAACTTATCTTTGTTGCAATCGTTGCAAGTTCTTCCGTTCTTGATATAGTCCAAGCTGGCGGTGATTATTTTCATGAAGATCAGGTAAGGAACATATGTTGTTATATAACTGAGATCTCATTGCCGTGAAAAACAGTTCTGTATTCCCTACACGTATACCTGCTTTCGTGGGTGGAGGTATTTGTGCGCGGTGAATTATTCTGCAGTTCGAGAAACCCTTGAAGATCATATCAGGTTCTGAGCCTGCTAGTTTGGCGGAAAATAAGTCCGTTGAAGTAAAACTATATTATTGATGCTTTCATCTGAAGAAGTATCATTGCTATGTCTGCTCAGACTTATGCAAGTGTATCAGCATAATAGAAGCACATCGAGGACTTCCCTCCGACAGAATGTACATGTTTTGACTTCCGCAATAAGAATTGATTGTTTACAACATATAAATGAGTATATTTTGTACAAAGGACAGAAATATACGAAGGTCCTCAGATCGACAGGCTCAGATGAATTGATCACATTTGAGAAGATCCAGACCAACTGCGGTTGTGATTTCATTTTTCGCATATTAGAAATTTGTTGGGATCAGTTTTTGGGAATTCTTCATGTGTGTAGATATGACTTAATCGGGTACAAATTTTTTTTGTTTATTACACGACAGTATCTTGGAGTGTGGTATACCATTGGCGCAACATTAAAAATGATCTCATCTGGTGACATCTTATGTGATTGGACCGAGGTAACGAAATTTACTGGTGATGTTATGACTTTCCTTGAAGTTGGAAGATTGTTGATTGATGGAAAACCTATGAAAAACATAGGATATGGAAGAATTCAGAATTCAGAAATCCATACAGTATTTCCTTCGTATCAAAACTGTGAGTCGTAATGCTTGTAGAGTAGGAGGAAGCAGAGTGAAGCTTTTCACAAGACGTATAAAATGATAATCAGTCGATTGACATCTGCTACAGCTCCAATTCGCGTTGAATTTTCATTTCAACATTTCTTACTTTCCAGCTGAAGAAATTTTCACCGTCACAAGCTACAACGATGGTAGAGATTTGATTCTTCACGATACGAGCAATGGACATTATCATATATTGATGTCTCGTGATACCACACCGAGCACAGAAGCAATAAAAGCATTAGAACAACATGCTGCGAAATCAAATCACCGCGCCATATACGTCTCTCATGAGGGCTGTGAATATAGACGATATTGAGTGATTATGAATGTATTTACAGCGATTGGTGGATAACTTCTTTTCTTTCCGCATGCACCATACGTCGCATTGATCGATCGTTTTGTCTTAACTTGGCATTGTATCAAATCAGGAATGAATAATATGTCTGTTTTGAGTCGTATACGTATTTTCGAAATTATATAGAAAATCCTCGCATAAATTATGAAATTATCAACGAATTAGCTGAGATAATCTGGGTGTTATGTGCCTGCATTTATTACAAGAGAGTAGGCTCATTGACATTTCAAAAAACCTCGCAGAAATTTTCGAATGTGAATATAATGAAATTGAAGATGAGAAGAAACCCGAAAAATCAAATGAATCGTTTCTTAGAACACGGGAGCATATGTCAATTACAACGAGGTTGTAGATCCAATTTCACTTAACAGTCAAATTTGCCCAGTTAAAGCGCCGTTTTCCATTACTGAATATTTTTTGGATACTGTAAGTCATCGATGAAAAACTCTTGATGACCAACCAGCTGTAGTAACTTGGTACTTTGCATTTAAGATTGATTGTCTTTGCAATTTATCTCAAGAAGGGCGTCACGTTTAAGCGCAAATACAGAAAACGTATGGGATTTTACGTGAAAATGTACTACGATATGGTGCGTCAGCAACACTAGATGACATTTCAGAAACTTATATGCAAGCGAAGATATGGATTCATTAACAGAGATACATCCCATTCTGATATTTTCACCTACACAATGTTGGGCTAAGTATTGGTTTTATGGCAACATATGTGTAATGGATAGCATCAATATCTTCCTGCAACACTTGTGCTTAGAGATTCGTTTTTCTTTCTACCTCAAGAATTTACCAAGTTTCTTCTCTTTGGACTAGTGCAATACTTCGTAGATGTGTCGTAATAGATCAATAATATTTCAAACCAAACCATGTCGTATATCCATGATGCAGTTCCACTTGAACTTTGTCTAGCGCTCCTGATCTATTCCTTACAATCTCTATGAATGAGGCGCGGTACATCTGATTGCGGTTCCGGTTGTAACATGTTTGTAAAATGTGATGGGACATTATTATTGGAGGAACGAATTGCATACCATTTGATGACTAGACAAAGCATTTCTTCAATGAACGTTTAATAAGTTGGTAAACGTATTTGTAACTCACATAGAATGAATATAATTCTCGTTCGCATATAAGAGTGAAACGCATTCATTGTAGATACGGTTTTACCTACTAAATGAAGTTGTTCAACGCGTTTTTTGGACTTCAGTGAGCCTTTTGTATCTCTAAAACGTATGAAGAGGTTTTCGAGAATCACTCATACTATACCACATAAAAATTACTTCTCAGTTTTTTTGTGATATCGCAGCTGTTAGCTTCGTTGTTTTCAAAAATCAATGTCGACTCATCACTAACGCATCACTAAAAATATTATAACCATGCGATGTACCTCGCAACACAAGACGGAGATGCAATTATAGATGATACCAATATCTCCGTCCTCAGCTGATATGTCTGAAAATCAATAACAATAAACTTCAATTATTCCTTACTTTACAGTTATTGATGGAATCAATAAAATGAATATATTTCTAATCTGTAACTACTGTCATAGTCCGGTTCTGTTTGAATTCCGTAATTGGTTGGTCATTTTTCAGAGATAGATAAGGTCTGTGAGTGATAGGTATAAAAGTCGTCGGATCTTTAACAGTATCAAAAAATATTCGTGACTCGTTTCTGCTCCAAAGTGTCTTCATTCTCTAATGAACAACACGTCAATCATCAAATTCACCTTCATTGCAATCATTGCAAGTTCTTTCGTCCTTGATATAATCCAAGCTGGCGGTGATAATTTTCAAGATGATCAGGTATGAAAAATACATGATTTCATAATTCAGATCTTATTGACGTGAAGAACAGTTTTGTATCTTGTACACGTATCCATATTCGTGGAGAAAGGCATTCGTGCGCGGTGAAATATTCTGCAATTGAAAAAACGTTGAATATCATGTTAAATTTTGAGCTCGTTAGTTCCCACTGGAGAATCATCATTGCTATTTATTCTGCTCAGACTTCTGTAACTTGATCGGCATAATGGAAGCACATCAGAGACTTTGCTTCGATAGAAATTGCATGTCTTGCCTTCCGCAATAAAAATTGGTTGTTCATAACTCGTATAAATGAGTATATCTTGTAGAACGAACAGAAAAATATGAAGGTCCTCAGGTCGACAGACTAAGATAAAATAGTCATATTTGAGATGATCGAGACCAGTTACTTGATAAAAAAATTCTTGGCTCCCTGTGAAACTTAAGAATATTAAGATATTTTAGTGAAATATTCGTGTTCGCAATTCGGTATGAATATGGACAAGAGGGAAGAGTAATTTCAGGCAATAGCGGTTGTGGGTTCACTTTTCGGCTATAAGAAATTCATTGGGATCAGTTTTGGATATGCTCCATGCATGTAGATGTGATTCAATCAGGTACGAATTTTCTCTGTTCATTAATCGACAGTATCTTGGAGTGTGGTATACCATAGGTACAACATTGCAAATGGTCCCAAATGGTGACGTCTCATGTGATTGGATCGAGGTAACGAAACGCAACAGTGGTAGTATGACTTTACTTGAAGTTGGTAGGTCAGTGATCAATGGAGTACCTATGAAAAACACGGGACATGGAATGATTCGAAATTCAATACTCCGTACTACATTCCCTACACATCACAGCAGTAAGTCGTATAGCATGTATAATGGGATTAAGCATAATTAATTTTTCCACAAATCGTATTTGATAATTCTGAGTCAATTGACATTCAGTATTACTCCAATTCGCGTTGAACTTCCATCACAATATTTCTCTTTTTCTAGATGAAGAAACTTTCACCGTCCCAAGCTATAACAATGGTAGAGATTTGATCCTCCACGATACGAACAATGTAAATTATCATATATTGATATCTCGTGATACAACAAAGAGCATAGAAGCGGCAACGGCATTAGAACGACATGCTTCGAAATCAAATCATCACGTCATGTATATCACTCATCAGGACTGTTCATACGATAGATATTAAGTCACTGTGAATGTATCTACATCGATTGGTCCATAAATTTTTTCCTTTCCGCATGCAATATACGTTTCATTGGACTGATCGTTTTTTTCAAAATTGACATTATATCAAATCAGGAATGAAAAATATGTCTGATTTGAGTCGTATATGTATGTCAAGGATTATATTGAAAATTCTCCCCTGAACAATGAAGGTATCAACGAATTTGCTAAAATACTGTGTGAGTTATTCGCCTGCATTCATTCCAAGAGAGAAGGTTCGTTTGAATTTGGAAAAAACGTGAGAAACCAGTCGGAAGTCAAATTCAGAAGGTTATTACTGTTTATTTTTTCTTTTAACGGCAATTTGACCATGAAGAAAAATAAGACTCACCCAATACACATGAAGATTAGTTAGCTACAGTACATTCGAAATGCAAAGCATAATTAGTCATGATGAAAATTCAATGAAATAACAAATTAAAACAATCATTCGAACAAAACATTCGCAGCCTAGAGAATGACATCGACTCGTATAGTGCGAATAAGCCGATTACAAGGCACAAATGAACTGATCGTACTCCATGTCAATTAGAAATGATGAATTGAATTATATTCCAAGAGTTAACTTCGAAAGTCACATCATGTTATCGCCTACTTCGCCGAATTCTTTCTTTACCGTTCGAAGAGTAGTTCGAGGAAACATGCTAGTTTTCCAGTCTGATAACTATATTCGTCTTTTTCGTTCAAAATTGAATGTGTTTCACAAAGTGAAGTATCTCGAAAAGAGATGAATTTTGTTGCTTGGTATTTAGCCTCGTAACTGATAGGTGAGAAACAAGAAGACGAGCAGTGGGCAATGTGGGATGAAGAGAGCATTTTTTGTGCACACAGATCGTAATTCGGAATCGATACCAATGTGAGGTCCATCTTTAAACCTGAAGACGATGATCCCATTCGTATTAATTTAGGTATTTTCTGACCCAGCAACTAGATGGCTTATCGAATCGTCAATTTTCAATTCAACTTATTATTATAAGGCTGTGCGCTGCTCACTCCAAGTATATATTACTGACCAATATTCTGATATTCTTCTCAGCATTCGCGGTGCCTCCGACAGTTTTTTTATATATCTGAAATCGTCAGTTTTCCCCAAATGCTTTGGAGATGAAGCTCATTTTTATCTATTTAACTTCTCTCACCGGAGTCTGTCGAGTGTTTTATGAAATTATTCTTGGTCCCATTGGTGAGTATCGATTCGAAATGGTTTTGTATTTCTCTTCGTCACTTTTTGTTGAAATGATTCTCAAGCATTCTCACGAGAAAATTTTATGTGAACTGTCGGGATCAAATGCATCTGACTATATCCTGAGAGATGATTTTGTCACTCAATGATTCTCTGAAATCAGAGTGAATTTGATCGACGACTAAATATCAGTATCATTGGACAATTTCGGGATAGGGGGCCACATCGTTTGGTGAATAATTGTACGACAAGGACATTCATTCTGTAAAAATATATACAGGGCTCGGCGAATAAAAGAGGATTTTAGAAACGTGGGTATGAGTATGGAGCGCATTTAAGAGGGATGGCGATCTCTCACGGAGTGCAGCCAGCCGTACTGAAAATATAGCTATGACCGGGCTGAAGGGGGTAAAACTCCATTCTTAAACGGCTTCCTTCCTTTCACGTTTTCCCTCGGTTCCATTTACTCGCTCCATGACGACAGAGAGTGTAACGGGCACGAGACAACGGACGCTTGATCGTTGAGTCAGCCTTGGGAAACGTTTCGAAATGGGTGAGATAGCGCGATTGAAACAAGTGGAGCAGAGTGGAGAAGAGTAAGAACAAAAAATACACAAAAAAATAGAAGGAATAAGAGATAATCAAGAGGAAAAGGGACACGCTTGAGGAACAAAAGGGTTGTTATTTTAATTGAAGAATAATTGAGCACGAGATGAATTTAATTCATACTTTTGTAATATACTTGGATATGAAGATATAAAGGAATAAATTTAATTCTCCTCTCATCGTCATGAGGATTCCACATCGTCATTGTAGATATAAATCTTGTAGAAAAACAAGATGAGTGACTGTGTTGCAAAGAAACATGTAGAAATTATATAGAATAATCGCTATGTCGCTGTGACGAAAAATCATTGTATAATATAGAAAAAGTGCCATTTGCACTACCTTTTGTATATAAATCTTATTCTTTTATTTGTTGAACTACGAAACGCTTGATGTTGATATTTCTGCTTTCATGTATTCATTTCCTATAGTATGCTATTGAATATAGGATCCTACATGTATATGTGTTTATATCGAACCGTCTCGAGAGCGATGAAACGGAAGCCACTGCACTCAAGTGTCTCAGAGGAATTTAATTCTTGCCTTCTCCCATACTGACTCACCTATATCAGGTATGCGGGTAACGTGTTACGCGATATTTTCTTTTCAACCCCTACGATACCGTCTCTACACTTCTTTTCCACCCTCCGACATTCTCTCTACACGTCATGGAGACGCCATGGAATCTGCGTAATTATTTTCCTTCCGTGCAAGAGGAGTAGGAATATAGGAAATCATGTGATATTGTATTGGGTGACGGTTCACGCTATTCTGGCATCAAATAATGGAGCATTTGGTTCAAATACAAATAGAATATCGTGCTTGCATTCATGAATTTTTGGGACATCTCCGGTTGGAGATTAGTTCTTGTTTCACTTACAAACAGCAAGCATCACAAATATACGATTTGAAAAATGTCCTCTTGATCTCTTATTAAAATGATTGAGTTTGGAGTCTGTACTTGATGAGTAACTATAGGAGAGTGGATCTCAATGATTCTGTGTATCACAGAGAGTCAGTTTGGTGATGAATTCAGGAGGGCGAAGTCAATTCAACGGTAAGTATGCCCCGAACGACATGAAATTAGAGATTATGAATTTCTCCCGCGAGACTATTCAATCCATTTATCGTTAGAGACATGATTATGAGATTTGAGACCTAAGTGAATATTCTGCAGATTTCATGCAGTTTATTGGAGTAGATTTTGAATGTGTAAAAAACCAGATAAGACTAATTTGGTGATGAGCCTGAAAACTCCATTTTCTAGTGTTCAAATATGCACAAATGTAAAACTCGTAAAATATAATGTGTGGCTAATCATAAGATAGAATTGATTACTCAATCTGTTATCAAACAATGCGATGATCGCGATCTGGACAACAGTAATTCTGTCGCACTTACTCTTTCGTTATGACCGGCCACAATTTCACTTTATTTCATGTTACAGTAGGAGGTAAAAATTACCAATCACATTCTACTTATTTCAACGTTCGGCTAAGAGGTTTCGGCCGTTTTTCCAATGTTCTGTCAGATGTTTCGGTTGGTGAACCCTACTGATAGTCCGGAAAGAAGTGTAGAACATGCACCCTAAATGTGATGAAAAGCTACTCTTTAATGGAGTGCTGATACAGATGTGCCAGTCGAGTAATGGAGTTCCAATTCTCATCTGATCTGAATTGATTATCAATTCGATTTGATTTGTGCATATTCCCATCATCTCAGCAAAATATTAGCTCCATAGATGAGTTCGATTTGATGAGAAACTGAAGTTGCACTCTTCACTCCACTCACATGCGATGATCAAATGTGCACTGCTTCGTAAGAAATATCTAACTGTGTCATACGAATAGTCTCGCGTCTTCTCAGCTTTTGCCGACTAATGATTTGTCTCTCAATGGCTACACTCAGCGTTTTTCCTCCTACTGCACTACATATTCACTATTCATAAGGTCCATCAGTGTATCAACTACGTTTGTTATGTATCACGCGCACACCGCACTGCTCGTGAATATCGTTTGTATTGTGAATATTAAAGCAAGGTTGAAATGGCAAAGTGTCGGTTTGTACTACCATAATTCATTCGAATGTTCATTAGTCACAAATATGTGCGACAATAATCGATGGACGTGACTCTGTTGTCACTTGCGTGATTGTGTTATGTGTGAAATTTGCAGTAATTGATCAAATTGGTTGATATTATTGACTAGAATCATATCAATTCATGTCTAAAAATGATGACCATTTTCATAAGAACTAGAGATGACTCGGATTGAAATGATATTGAACTACATTCCCATAGCAGTTTACGAGGGATGTTTCATTATTTCGTAATAGAGAATTTATTCATTTTATGGAATGTCTGTTTCACGAAAAGCTTGGAATGAAATAGTAGAATTGCAATAGGAATTGTGAACAGAAGTATTGATCATGAACAAGAAGTATTTGTGATATAAAAATTGTACGTGAAAACTGTAACGCTATTTTCCTATACCCTGTAATCGTTCTATCTGTACCATATTCCCTGTACCCCGATTACCTGTATCTTACTTACTCTATCAGCCTGATGATAGAATAAGTAGCGCCACACTTCGTCCAACTTTCACTAATACTCCCACCAGTCGGAAACATAGTCATGGGCGCCAGATAATTTTTGAATCGCTGGGATTTATCAAACCTAGCATAAACGAAATTTCCAATAGTTTTTGCAATCTGTGGGGACTATGGAAAACCCACGCAAACCTAAACGAAAACGTGAACGAAAACAAATGACTGGTCAGTTGCCATTAGTGTGAGAAGGACAGTATGCCTTGGTGTCGCTCAGTGTGCTGGTTATGGAGAGAGGGCGTGATTCTTTAATTGCCGAGACACAATGAAGGAGGGCAATGTTATTTAATATAACGAAAAATCATCAAAAACAAATCAGATCATACACTGAACATAAACGTAACCGGAAAACAACTATAAAATACTATGATGATTACCCTGCATTATTTTTTATTCAATAATACTTCAACATTAACTGTAACATACAATAATCATACAAAATCTGTAACGAAAACTATACTTTGAGAACCGGATCTGTAACTAGACCGAATACGATGCTCTCGCGGTCTCGGTATGCCATCTTTATCAGCCACACAAGGCTTCAACATTTATTCGTAATTAAAATTGTAGCATGGCACTGATCAAATCTTTAGCATTTCTCAATATTTCGGGATCTCAATATAACGAACTTTCACTAATTTCAACGAATGACTTTGATGTGTATCTTTCAATGGACAATTCTCGTTTTCCATTTTTTTGTAATGGAAAGAATTCCAACATTTCATTGAGAGTGATCTGGGCGGACTTGCAACTAGGTTCAGAGCGACCGTAGACGTAGTATGCTGAGATTATCCCAACAACATTATGACTAAAAGTATCTTGACATGGTTCAACTGATATTTCCATTCCACGTGAAATATTATGAAGTGTTACTCTTCCATAAACAACAAAGGATGATACAGTTGGCTGAACAATTTAAAAGAGTGGTAGACGTAAATATACATTTTTGATAGTATTTTTCAATATATTCTTGTTGTAACTGATTCTATAGCAATAGAAAAAAGGAATGGCCATTCTGTAGTGATCAATTTCCCAAAGGTTTGGATATTTGTTTCACACTGAGTCCTTTTTCGTTTCTTTCTGACAGCGCGACCGTTGCAGGGTAGACAACTTAATTATCCTACTGGGTCTGAGATCAGGAGAAGGCATATCGTTAAGGAAATATACATAAACATAAGTGTGTGTACGTGAGCAAACAGCCACAATACGAAATTTTCTGGACATTCAAAGTTCAGAAATGACATAAAGTACCTCTTTATGCAACAGTTGGAGATAGTGCCAGTGAAAGATCCTACGATACTTTCATGTCCACTTCATTCAAATGGAAAAATTTTTTAACATGAAAAAATTCAGCTCTATCACAGCTCTGAAGCGACTCCACGAGAAAGGTTTGAATTGTGGGACTTTAAACATGAATATTACTGCCCTAACGTGTTTGAGTAGTGGGTGAGTCTTTCAAACATACAGTCAATGGCACTGTGGAACTGTGTGACGATTCTGGATGTTTGAAAAGGAAGGTATAAGTTGCGAATTCGATGCAGATACTACGCAACTTATCAATGATACCCTCCATCGGTTGGTTTATTTTCATGTGACAGAGATCCTCTGGAACCAGGTAAGAAAACTTGAGGAGACAATGGAGGTGATTCTTCCAGTCCGTATCAGGAAACAGGTATCGACTCTCATGACTGTATACATGGCGTGCAATTGACACCCAGGAGGGTTCAATTCAAAAAAATCCAGAGATTTTTCTTGAAAATGATTGTCTGCGTTGGATTGAAACTTTTCATCTATCGTTCCTGAATATTTTCATATCACTTTTGAAAAAATATTTAAACTCTTGTTTCAAGATACTCTCTCCTTCAGTAAACGTCAGCGAGTGGATTAAACAATGAAAATCACTTCTTCGTTACACTCCATCAAGTCTTCATTTCATTTGGATCAAAGCAGAATGAATATTTGATGAAAGTGCAAAGTTGTGTTTGGAGGTGATATGATACTCTATTTATCACCCAGCTCCAGCGAAGAAAATTTCGATAATACGTCCCTGAAGTTTGCGTTCGTGAGATACACAAATGCGGATATACATATACGTTGATACATAATACATAAGTATATTTGGCAAGTTATTTTTTCCTCTTGTCTTTGACACCCTGTTTTGCCCCATCCTTTTGCGAATTGTAGCAACAAACTAATGGATGTCGACTTCTCTCTCTTTCTCTCCTGGGCATCCGCAATCTTGTTCTACGACCGAGCGTAATTTAATACCAAGGGTATAATACGCGTACAGCGCAACACCATCTTCGAAGCGAGCGAATAGATATATATATACGAGTTCTCCCAGATATTTTCTCTACCCTTTTCCGAGTGCACGCGTCCCTATGGGCTTTCACCCCAAAGTGAACCCGATTTGTTACAATCTCATCTTTTTTTCCAAGCAATACACACCCACACATACCTATATATATTTAACCCACTCAGATGAACTTCCGATATTGATCAACAATGAGAAAATTCGATAAACCTATATAAGAAACAATGTCTAGACGGAACAATATATAGAAGCTTTGAACGAAAGACAATTTTGTGCCATGAACTTGCAGTTGGAAAGTCGAATGCAATCACAAGATCAATTGAATTATTATAGTTGATGAATTATGATTTCAAGAAGATGAAATATCAATGATGATATTTCAATGTTTGAAACAACTCTCAAACATCTTCTCCGTCATTTTAAATATCGAATCAATCCTGATACGTATCACATTGGACATATTATGTACATGCACGTAGGATCATGATCTCTGTATGGAGATTTCTCCAGCCCATTTTATCTATAGACACACGAAGAATTTCACCATATGGAAGTGTTAATTATAACTTGAAATTCGAAAAAGGCATTGTTTCCTTTATTCATTTATTTCTGAGTCGATCCGTTAGGAATGTCATATTCGATTATCCTTGTTTGCATTCGTTACCCCAATTTGCGAATTCAATCATCTATTTATGATCATTTACTGTGTGAATTGTACTTTCATGCAATATTGAATCACATGGTGCTCACATTTCCGCTATAATATATAACTCGTCCGTATTTGCAACACGTACTTTGTGCACGTTTTTCGGTTTGAGAGTATAATCGCATTATAACTTTTTAATTCCTCCAATTGTATAATTTGTGAATATGAGTATTTTGACACTGTTATCGCAGATGTATTCAATTATTTATTTATACTGAGTGGATGAGATAAATTTTTGTAATTTTTTTATACATTTTACAGTTCAGAGTATGCAATCGACGATATTATCCTTTTCTCATAACAGATCGTTTATGTTTTTTTCGCTATCATGCAGTTCATTTCTTTCAGAATAATAAAACCCTTCGACCAAAACCATCTGAAAGTCCAAGTGTCTAATTGACTAATCTCACTCACTAAAGAATCCAGTTCAAAAACACATGCAATCGAGGCATGACTTGTAGAAATGCACTTCATTGTCTCGAATATCGAAAAAAAAACAGACGATGGCTGTGAAAATATTTCACATGCTCATTGTAGAAAATGGTTGAATTTGATATATTGACGCAATATGACTGAGATATTTTCAACACATGCGATCGACCCATCAGAACATCACTTTTTTTCGAAGTTGTTAAAATCGGATTACAAGAATGTAAAAAATGAATGAATTTACCATTAATTGAAAATGTACTGACTATTGCAAGTCTGAAAAGATTTAGAGTGAAGCATTGGAAAATGTTCACATTCCGTCTACCATGGTACATTCGTTGTTTTTTCACCGTTTTTTATGTTGGGGCTACACGTTCATGTTTACGTGTAAAAAAAAATTATTGTTGTTCATTCAGGATTAACGAGTTGGCGCAAAAGTAGGTAATCCCGTTAAATGTCAGACTACTGAGTTACTTCGGAAATTCATGCGTTTGTGCGGTATCCTCAATATCTATCGGAACGCTTATCACATTCAAGTCTGAGGAAAGATGATTATTAGGACTGCTATCTCAAAAATTTCGGTAAATGTGAAAATCACGATGGATATATGAGAAACTCCAAAATATAACTTGATATTCATCGGTTAGAATTTATGGCTTGCGAATTTTGCTTTTTACAAAACCTGTTTATGTAATAGATGACGATATGAAAGAAGAGGAGAACAGACACTTGTCTGTTCTATGGATAACTAAAAGATGAAAAGACAGTGATTGAATCCATGAGATAAGAAAGAAAATGCTGTCAATTTCATCCAAACATAACCGATCTTGGTGCTTATGGTGCTTATTTGAGAGTTGATAACGATCAACGAGTTTTAATCGAATGTAAGCTCGCATCCACCTGTATCTTCTTGCAAGTGTTTCACTATCAATAGCAGCAGAATGTAAACTGGTGTCCACCAGATAATAAGTCGGGCATTTATGCCAAATGAATAACCACAAGATGATATTCCATGTATTGTCAGTATTTTCAGGAATATCGACAATAAACCATTCGAATGAATCTCCGAAATTATGGAGAAAATGAAACAGTGATTGCAACGAAGAACTGGTCATGATTTCGACGCAGAACCATTGGGAATTTTCATCAAGCAGATTTCTGTACAGCTGCGTTTAATCTGTTAATTGAGTAGCACATCATCAATGACTACTGATAAATAAATCACCGGAATTTTGTTGTAAATCGGGCCCATTTTTCTTGAGTGGGGCCTAACTAGAGATATGAATTTAGGACCGAACAAGTTGTCATCATGGGTTTCATTGAATACACTACCTCCAGCAAACCTGACTGAAAAATGAATTGAATTGTTAATTATTGATATGGTGGTGTTTCTTACCACAAAAAGCGAGCGATAGTAAACTATGCTAAAAATAAAGTTTTCAAACACTCAGATTCCAACCATTTACATCATGAGGCATGCGTGATCAATCTACTGGATAAAAAAGTGGTAGAAAATGAATAATTACAATCATTTATACTTTATCACAACAGTTTTTTACACCTAGACCATCAAGAAAGGGGAAGATTACTGATTGCCAAAATGAAACGTCGAAATTCAATATCTAAAAAACGCGAATTATCAAACCTTGTCGAAATTCAGAATTTTCTGTCTGACATTGCAGTGGAAAAATTTCTGTCGTATTACAATGTAGGCATGAGTTTTGTAAGCGCTCGTACTGTTACCACTGTTAGCTGTTTCGACGCGTTATCCCGTCTCCCCATGTTGCCACGAGAAAATTCCAGTCCCTCCTTCTTGATTCACATTTTTCTTATAGAAATTCTCTGCATTCAGCTGTCTTTGCGAATGCAATTCTTGTACGTTCATTACTGCTAGTTCACTCTTATTGCAGTTTCTATCACTGATTTTGTGCGAGCATGGACTCGCTACTTCTCCTTTCATGACCATTGGTTCTATAGAAAAATTTCGGAAATTCATAATTGTAATGTTTTGATATAATTTCAAGACGAATATGTTTCTATTTAGCGAAAATAAGCAGCCCCAATGTTCTGTCATATCAGTCTTATTAACACGAAATTCTGAGGAAATTCTCCAGGACTTCTCACCGAAGACGTTTAAAATGTCGCAAAAGAATTGTGGTGACTCACTTGCGGATCTCCCCCTATTTAATGAATCAATTATTCTTGTTCTCCCACAATAACAACGTTATCTCTTCATCCGTTATATTATGCCTACATAATCTCCTTCAATTTCATTGAAGTCATCTCATTCCTTTTCCTCAGCTTTATAGTTCAGTTGAATAAAAGTGGTTCGCGTGGTACTTCATACCGGGTATTCCATGGAAGCGGATAAGTTTCGGCACATGGATGAAACAAATGTACCGATTTAATATTTCAATATCAAATCAAAAGTCAGATAATCACCTCAGATGGAATCGGAATGGAATTAGTGAAGTGAACACAATCAAAGTCGTATTTGTCACAGAATACATTGAATAGATGGAAATAATTATTTTAACTCATTCGAGAATCCACGATGAAAGTGCAAGGTCTTGAAATATTATTGAATAAGAACTGCGAACAGCATCAACATCTCATTGACACATATTTGTTGAGAAAGTTCATGTAACTGTATGATTGCTGATTACAGCTCCATGAATACCGATTCTGAATAACCAACCCTCTCTCTGTACACATCATGAAATATAATATCTCCCCGCAAATATTACTCCCACACGTAAGAATGCAAAATCACTAATGCGGAGAGTGAAGGAAGTGATATTACCGTCTGACGGTATTTATGGAAGTTTTAGAAAATAGCGGAGTAGTAAATGAGGTGTCGCTACTGTTGAATAATAAGCATAATAGACTTGATATTCTCCAAAAAGATTAGTGATGAGATGAATATAACATTCATGACAAACTGACTTCTTGATGCGGAGTGATGATGACGCGAGAAGTGAGGTGAGTTTCCACATTGTAGTGAAGATTTATTTCGAATGTTGGTTAAGCGCATTCGCGGTACACAAAGGGCTGAATATTTTCCCACATCCCTATTCCCATGACACTGAGTAGAAGTTGGATCCTTTTGTTCAACATTCGAATGAATTTTGTTGAACATGACAGAGCAAATTCATAAAGATCAATAAACCATGACCGCGTCTAGTCTGAAACGAGAATCAAAACTGTACATTTGTATTGGTGAAATCTGTTCGCAAGAGAATTCTAGACTGATACAAGAGATGTGTGGATTATCTAAGTTTCGTATCAGAATTTGTCTTTTACATCGAAGGTCTTCATCAGTATTCACTTCGGGAAAATTCTACGTCTATTCAAGTGAAGAAGTCATATTCCCGATGGATATAAAGGATGAAAATTTAATTTCCACCATTGTATCGAGCAATGAGTGAATATACATATGAGTGGCGATTGCATATACGAAACGCAGATAGGGAGAGTGACGATATCGCAGCTCTCAATGCGAGCATAAAATAAATCTCAGCAGTTCGAATATACAAGCAATATATATCGCACTCGAACGCCGGATACAGCGAAATATCGAGCGTTAAATTATTATTCTAGAATTTTACTGCACCTAGTATATAGCACGGAATGACGGATTTCATAGATAGCGATATTGAATTGTTATAGTGATAAATGTCCATTTTATTCTCTCTCAATTTCTCATATCGGAGCTATTAAATCTTTTATATCTCAATTATGTGCAATGAAATTCCGAGAAAATAAATACACTGCTACATTTTCGTTTTCCTATCACTTGTTTAGTAAGATTTCTACGACGAATATCATTTCGGATCATTTCAAGTGGAGACCTGTGAAGCCGCTTACTAATGTTTTTTCTGCAATTCGAGTAAACAACGCAAAATATCATCTGATAGTTCGAAGCTAATTAACGATATCTCACGGAGTCACAGTGTTCAGTGTGAAAGATCATCAGTTTTTTAATCTCCACGTCTGTTGATCACAATTGCGAGAAAATCCGGCATGTGATGATTTTTGTTTCGCATTTCTATTTTCTATCTTTGAACAAATATATATTTTTCTTCATCAACATGTACTCGCACTAACTTTGGTCAATTTTCCTATGATTTATTCACTCCTACAGATATCTATTTAAACATTTTTTTGTGTTTCTCCTCATATTTATACATCATTCTGGAAATTATGTACAGATTTCTCCCTGGAAAATGGAAAAGTTTTTTTTCGACCGGTTCATGTATTTTGTTTATCTCAGACAAGAACCAAAGTGGAGACTAGCGAACATTGCAGTCTAGTGCAAGTACGTTGTGCAAAGATATCTTGTGAATGATTGGATTTTCCGTCAAAGTGAGTGCCATCAACTCAAAGCTAATTGAGAATGGTTCTAGTACCTTTCAAATTGAATACAGGTCTTGAATTAAATCGTTCAATCAGACAGCAACGAAATTATTCGTTTCGAACGGATAAAAGCAAAACTGAATGTCGGCGATAACTTCCTATGAAATTTTTTATTCCTGGACGAACTCATTATCTTCAAATTAAATTTTTCTCGCGATCTATCTCCTGTACATTTGAAATCAGCGGGAAATTCATGGATTTGGTCTAGAGATATCATCATGAGTTGGAAATTCACTCAAATATCCTAGAAAAAATTAGTGAAGTGAAGAATACGCGTTGAGGAAGTGCAGCATCAAGTCACTGGTCACAGTTGGTTGGAGATCAGCTTCTGTTGGTGATTGATTGTAAGTTTCGTCCATTGCCATCATTCTCACATTTTATTTCAACCTTTTTTATTATTCTCGTTCACTTTCACGACGAAGTGACCAATGAAGCCGAGCTGAGTATCGAGGGTATTACGAGAGTCCTATGCGCATTGAAGCTAGACATGAGAACGATAGAAAGATTCTCAGAGAAAGAAGGTTGTATCGATTTTTCAAACTATCTTCTTAACGGCCAAGCAGTCAATCCATGGAGGGTTGAGGAGTGGAAGATGAAGATAAAGAGAATTGAGGAGAGAAACGACAGACGCAATGACGTTTTTTTTCTTGTTATCGCTTTTTTTCGGGCTTTGCCTGCACATCTATTCGACCTTTCTCTGCAATTTGTGAATGTGTTATTATCCGTGATTCAATATTTATCACGTTTAGATTCTGTCTAGAAAAATGTTACACTACTTCCACAATGGTATCAACCATATAACATTCATATCCACAAACGCAACTTAAATGCATTCTCCAGAAAAATTGCAAGGGACGGATTTTGTTATTTATCCTTCATCGCCATTAAATTTTTCTTTTTGTTATGGATATATTCGAAGTTGCGCTAATTCGATCCGTGCAGAACGAAGATGAGTCTTCTGAGAATTCGAGCTTCCAGAAACTCAACATTGTTGAACCGATGAGATGCACTTAATCAATTAGTTGCGATTTAAAAGAACAAGAACAAAATTCGCATTGCCTTGCTAATGATGACAGGACTCCCGATGACGGTCTACTTCCATGCTAGGAATAAACTTCAGCAACATCCTGAAAAATCACTTCCGTTGAACTTCCGAATTATTACACAGTGGAGTGTAGAATTTGAAGAACAGGAATTTCCAGGCGATAGGGTGACGGGTTCCATTTTTCAATGATTCGATTCCGCTGCCATACTAGATCACTCCATAGCGTAAATTTTGCTTCGCGCCGCTTTATCACCAGACGAATTCACGAAATGGAAGGGCTGTCTGAAGAGAATGAGTT
Source organism: Meteorus sp. PSUC_FEM 10030008 (assembly GCA_018881525.1). Lineage (NCBI taxonomy): Eukaryota > Metazoa > Arthropoda > Insecta > Hymenoptera > Braconidae > Meteorus > Meteorus sp. PSUC_FEM 10030008. The sequence continues at coordinate 31,892 of JABMBR010007589.1, read as the reverse complement.
TTCTGTAGATGCTCTATTAATACTCACACAAAAATTTCTTTCTCCATAGTTTCCTTATATTTTATCGTGATTCATATCAATACTTCACAATTTCTAGAGTCTGTATTCCAATGGAATCGTGTATCGAATCTGAATATTGAAGCTCAAGATTAATCAATTCTTCTCACATGTTTTAGAAAGAAAATTAGTCAACACAAAAAATTATAACTCAATCCAAAGATGTATGATGATTTATTCTGATCATTAAATCAGTTTTCAATAGATGAACTAATATGTAGGTACCCAAAGATGTATATGAGTAATGCATGTGTGACGTTTGTAATGATATAGTCTTGGTCTAGAGTTATAAATCATCTTACTCAAAGTTCGTCCATTCTCAGAACTGAATTGTGCTCTAAACTTTCGAACTATATCGTAATACGACCTCGAAGCTGATGTGGGCTCGTATGAGATTCACATACTTGTGTGTGGAAAATATGAGTCTTTGTTGGAGACACAATTTCCTATGAGAGGATTGAAATCTAGAAGACTGTGAGTTGGTGAAATAATGAATATCGATCATGGTGAGAATCATAATTCCACGATGAAGCAAAATGCCAGGCATACATAGATATGAGAGCTCACTATTTGATGATTCTTTGTTTCTTGCATGTCAATACAATGTTGTGGGTACACTATACTTTGACTTTGATCTTGATATGTACACATCTGTTGTTCATATATTTGTATTGCTTTATTTTGATCCCCAATATCAAACGTTTGTTCTCATCAAACTAAAATTGAAATATGGCTGTTTTTATCCGAGCATGTTATTTGTTTCCTTCATTTGCAGGACCGATAAAACGAATTGATGTGTATATAGATGTGTTTATGCTTATACACTGTATATATGTTTGTCATTATTTGCAATATAATGCGAATCAACGTTGAACAATTTGATCCAAACCTGTCCTTATCGGTTTCCATGGGTTTGAGGTATGAGGAAATTGTTGGTATAAAGAATTTGACCATTCAATCATCTACTTTCATCACACCCCTCGTAGCAAAGTTCACTCCTATATTGCTTGTAAGTGTGCGTCTTTAAATTCTCCAAATAGAAACAACGAGGACCTCAATCGCTCTGTTCCACCATTTCTCTCATGATGTTTACCTGTGCAAGAAGGTTCAGAAATCGAATACGACTCCGTGCACACATGATTGATACCATAACCTAGAAAATGAGAGATTTTCTATTTTCCGAGCTTTTTTTCAACTTCATCCATCCGATTTTGCTCCACCAATTCTTCATCATTTTGTTTAATTATTGGTGAATATTTCCAGATCCAAGAAGAATTTTTGTCATTCTATGTAGTGGAATGTCAAGTTTATTTTGGTCTATAAGATTATTTGAGTTAATGACCACAAAGTTGGCTATGAAAGTTTGATTGATAGCTGCGATTTTCATAAATGACATTTCGAGGCCGCATAAGCTTCTAGGAATACGAATAACTTCCAATCTTCAACGTTCAATCTCAAGTGGACAAAGCTTTGATACACCTCTGCAAAAAAAAACCAATTTCCCCAACTTCGATGGCGCATGGCTCCCAACTTGATCAGCCTGTTCCATCTGACGATCGATGGATTGCAATCAGTTACTCATGATAAAGATCATGATGAGGTAATCCACAGTTATCTGATGGACGATTCCATATTGATATGTCATGATGATTGGATTCGCGAAAACTGAGGAGTGAGTGTTACGGAAATCAGGCGCTCAGTAATTTCACATTGCTGTCAGTTTGATTATTTCAGACTCGATCAATGCATCAAGACCTCAACAGAACAACAATTCCATTTTCTAAATATCATTTCTATTTCTATGACGTGTCGAGCAGAGGTGCCCGTGTTCAGACTTATAGCTAGAAATAATGAATTTCTCGCAATAAATAGTAAATGACGTTGAGCAGATTCGTCCCTTACTTTCTGCTTCTCTATTCATATAAACATACGAACGAATTGGTGACGAAGGTGGTGAGCATACGAAAATACACCAACTCTGTACATCATCAAAACTATTAGAAAAACCGAACACCATCGTGTTGACTCTCCCTTGAACATATCCACGTTTTATTAATCTAAATTTTCATCATTTTTTTCTATATTTTCTTTCTCAAGCAATTTTATTTCCTTTCATGTTTAGTGTTCACGTTATTTATGATGAGAGAATCAATTGGTGGCCGAAAAATCACCGTCCCGGACAGTCAACAATGATGTTGACAAAAAAATGAAACAAAGTTTGTGAAGCGAGTTGAAATGGGATGGGCAAGTGGTGCGCGTGTGTGTTTGCGGCCGGAAGTGTCGGGCGACAATTTCCTGAGGGCCTTTGTCGGACCGATGAGTGTCGGGTTGGTTGGAAATCGCATTTGCGGAAAGTCGACAAGAAAAAAAAGTGTGAAAGAATGGGTGAGAGTGTGCGAGTGGAAAATGAAATGGAGGGATATTGCGAAAGATGAGATCGACGGGGTGTAGTTTCGTGAATGGAATAGCGAAAAACAGTAATGAAAAACGTTCTTTGAGAAGTGATGCAGAGTCTCCTACAAAGTAGAATCTCGATCGGCAAGTAGTATAGAAGTGTTTACTGTTATGGTGGGAGAGATGAAGCCAAAGTAACTGAGGAAGAAATATTTCTGACAGTGCATTTGATAGCTTGGGTGTGTGAGTGCATAGCAGATTGGTTTTCATCTTTACTTCTTCTTCTCTTCCATTTACCACACTGCGATTTTCACTATTCCCAGATACAGGAGTTTATGTGTATGAGTTGGGCAATAAGAGGAAGAGAAACTCTTCAACCTGTGAAAGTAACGAAGCAGAAAAGATAAATTCTATAATTTTTTCATTGGCACTATTTCCTAAACGGAAACATCGATTGAAGATTATTTCTCAGTATCAAAAATCGAGGTATTTTATTATCAGCATTTTAACATGAGGATTCGTGCGAATATTTCGTGAGATGAAAATACTGCTCACCGGTTGATTTGTTTGTCTCTCGAATACTCGTCCATAAATTTGTTCTTCGAAAAATAGATAATATGATTTGCCACGAAACTAGAATCTGAATCGCATGTGAAAACAACGGTCTTGCATGGTGTAGATAGATGTTCCGTTCAGATGTACAATTCTGTGAGATGATAAAAAAGTAGAAGGATAATTATGAAGAACAAGGAAACAAAATAGATTTCCATGATAACGATGTAAGCCACTGAAGACATAATATTGTTTGACGCTTCTCGTGTTTCGGCCTTCTTGCGATGTAAACGATGCTCGACTAAAATAAAATGATAATTCAGAAATTGTTGGCGAGGTGTTTCGTGGAATAAAATATTGATTTGGTTCATTCATTAGAATAAAATTTATTTCATTCAACCGGAAGTTGAAAAAAAAATAATAAAATAAAATAAAATAATTTCGAATAAAAAACAACATGGTGTGAAATAAAGCCAAAATTATTTTAATATATCATTTGTTCTTTTTTTTTTAGTTTTTTCGTATTTTCCATCATTATCTTTAAAATTATACAATAGTTCAATAGTTTTTAGCCAACCTATTTCTTTATTCGTGGTACAGATTTTTGCAATACAAACTGACTAATTTTTGTTATATCGACTGCATATATATATGCAATGTTTTTTCTTCACATACAATTTAATTTAATATGTTATTAACTTTTGTTTTCCTGTTATTTTCTATCCATTTCCATTTTCTTCATTTTTATTAATTCACTTTTTTTTTCATTATATTCACACATGGAAGGAATGAAAGTGTATACGTACAAAACATTAAACTCGTCGACGACGGTCCGCAAGGGAAATTAATTTCGCTTACGTGTTTTGAGTCTCTGTCGCTTACGCTTAATTCCCACGCAATTCAATTGCTCGCACGCCTCTTACGATGTTGGCCCATGGGCGCGAATGCAACACGCGTGAGCGCATGGACTTTGAGTGAAATAACGGGCGTGCACGTGCGGTATTTTATATCGTCGCATACACATATAAGATATATATGTGGAAGTTTCAAAGCCCGATACGATCATATATGCGAGCGCAGTCGATCTCGTGAAGCGAAAGCGTTTCCCCAAGTTAATTAGCATTGCGTTTTTTTTTGTTTTTCATTTATACCTTTAACTTTATTACCTTTGCATAATTGTCCTCTGGTATGTCAATATGGCGTGCTTGCGACGCCCGGCGTCGTCATTTTTATCGCGATTGAAATTTCATTCGCCCTCCCTTTTTTTCAAATCGTTCCTTATTCATTATTTTATTATTTTTCGTTCAATATGGCTATCAAAAAGACTCTTTTGCATGATGCGCACGCGCGTGTGTGTCTATCTGTCTGCTTGTGTGTGGAATGCTGTATGTATGCATGCATGAATGTATGTGTGTAAGTGTATGTGTATATGGGTGTGTGTGTATGCGTATGCGTGAGTTTATGTATGTGTAGATGTGTTCCTGCTTGTGTGTGATTTCGTCTCATTTATATTAATATTTTATATTTCCATTCTTGTTTTGTTTGCGTTTTTTTTTTAAGTTTTTTTCTTTTATTATTACTATTTTTAAAATTTTTTTTTCATTTAATTACTTAATTTCTCTTTTTCCTTCATAATAATTCCTCCCAATTTTTAAACACTACAGATTTGTAAAGACTATAATAATTAAATCGTGTGGAAACGTGGTAACAAATAATGAAACATTGAAAAAATTGCACGATATACAAACTCAGTTGTTGCTCTGGCTCGTTTGTTCATTTACTTTCTCGCTTATCATTCACCCACCTCTTGTTTTCATTTTATTTTCTCATTAATCTGATTTTCTGTCCTCGTTGACAACTCACATTCATTGTTTTTCATTTCAGTTTATTTCATTTTTTTCATCATATTTATTCCCCCAGTCATCCTTGCACACATTTTGTTTATCTAGTTCGTTTTTTTGTCGATCTCTGGATTCATTGTATGTTTTTTTTTCGATCATAACCGACACAAATGGAATTAGCATTCGCACTCACAAACTGTATTTTATTTTATTTCAAAGTGTAAATCTCTCTATCATTCACAATAAAACATTTTTATTTCTTTCAATTATTCTTTTATTAATCAATAATCATATCTCAACACATACTTCCATACACATTTGCATTATCTGTTACGCAAGTGAAATTATTCATTCATCCAATACACTTATCAATTAACTATAGGATGTTTACGTTTCTACGAGTGTATCAATTAATTTATTTGGCCACTGAAAATTAAAAATTTTACTCCTCATAGTCGTGTCCCGGCATAATTATACGTTCGTGTTTTCTTTTCTTCAAGAGAGAACGCAAGGAGATATCGCCTGTTTGCTCGTTTTCATAGAAGAAAAGATATGAGTCTTACATTCATTTTATTCCTCTTGTCTTCACTGTTTAACATTGGGACAGACTCTGACTTTAATTAATTATACATAGTTGGTATCTGCATTTTGTTATTTTCTTACTTTAACAATTCTCAATATTTCGTTATTTTTTCCATTTTTTTTCTCGTTCACTGTCAGAATCATCGAAGATCTCGTTCATATTTTTTTTTCGTTGTCAATGATTCCACAGCACGTGTGTATCTAGTTTGTCTATTTTTCTTCATTTAATTTAATTCGTTATTTTTTTTTTCGTCCGTCATATCACACGCTATACAACCTCGCTATATGTTTCGCGATAATTAATCCTAAAATCCAATTCCCTATGAGTATTTGCATCGTTCAATCAACTCAGAGAAGGTATGCACACAACAAAATGATCAGCACAACTGGAATCAGTTTAATATAACATATTTTCCTATTATTTCTCTTTAGTCCACACTAAATGCGAAATCACATCCTTTCTCCATTTTCATTTCTTTTCTATTCTATCATTCAGCAACAAATGATTCAAACGATACATGATTCCATGAAGAACATTTTCTTTTCTGGTTTGTTGTGAGCGTGTGCGATTTGGTATTTGAACCTCAGTGCTCAACTACCAATTTGTCCCGCAACAATTTTCATTGCAGCATCTCTAATTGCATATGTTTCTAAATCTACTGAGTCAACTTTGATCATCAACCAGTAGATTATGAAAAGAGAAAAAAAAATGTGGACAATCTGATATTGAAAATAGAGATTATGATACAATGCTATAAAACACTGCGTTGAATGGAATCATGTTTTGATGGATGTTCCGGAAGTATCATTTTTGTAAGACAGCATGACTGATGAGGGTATACATTCTCTATTGACATCAACAAATCGATGCAAACGATCTTTTACTTTTCTATCAAAATTTTCCTAATTCCTTTCTATAAATTCATTTTTTCCTAATACTCTCGTTGCATTCCTCGTTGTTGTCAGTACCCGGCTCCCCTCAACTTCGTCTGGTTCCTCGTCTTTTTGTCCACGTATCCAAGATGTAGACATCTATGTTATAACTGGCAGTGATTTGACATCCTTCTAAGATTTAATTTTTTTCTTCTCATTCTCATTTTGCAAGACAGATATTTTATTCTCAACCATCTACAACTATCACATATGAATATTTGGTGTCTTCACGTGTGAATTACTTCATCAACATTGATTGGTCTCATTCAGTCACGACAAAGAGGAATGCGAGAGTAGGTAGCATTGGAAATTTCGCACATTCAAACAGTAAATATACATTTTGCTTCGAATGTTCTTTCTGTGCCATCATATTATTACTCCAGATTCTTCATTCTTTGACTACTTCGTAAAATATTTCTTGCAATTGTACGAGGACGTTTGACGGTTGTAGGATCCTGCAGACGAAAGAAAAAAAATACTCTCACTCTGACCTAATGTAATGTTCGTTTGGCTGTTTGTTTGTTTATATGAATGGTGGACAACGATGAATTAAACGTGTCTCTTCATGTGCAAAGCCAAATGATCGCTACGCGAAAAGCAACGATCACAATGTCGACATTTGAATGGTTTTGCTCCTGTGTGCTTGCGATAATGACGTGTCAGCTCGTCTGAGCGTGCAAATCGCCATTCGCATCCTTCCCAGCTGCATTTGTAGGGTTTTTCACCTGTAACGAACAAACAAATAATGAGGACATTAGAATATTTGTGAGTTGATTGACATCTTGATAGAACATGAAAATAAATTATTTCGACTCCGCATTCAAATGAAGTTAACGCTTTCTGCAGGGCAGTATCTGTTGAGTTCACTCGACATGTATAAGCCCAGCGAGTATACAAGGTGTTTATGACATAGAGACGCTGTGAATGACCCGTCCGGGGATTACTGATAGTAGTTAAAATTGCCGAGAGGACTTGTACACCACTTGTCGGTCAAGATGATACAGGGTTGCCACCTGTGGCATCATGTGATAAACAAGTCGAACAACGGATCAAACGTGTGACTGAAGAGAAATTCACATGGAAAGTATGAGACTGTTTTCAATCCATCCCTTCTTCCACCGAAGGAAAATGTCAACCAATACCGTAACAAGGACTTAAATACTTTTCGACCCACCGCTCAAGTGCTCAACTCCCTCCAAAACGAAGGTAAAAATAACATGAATGTGGAACATGAATTCAAAAAGTGAAAAGTGTCATCGATTAATTTTTGAGTGTGAGAAAGATTTCACTGATTCTTATCCATTGAACATTTGGATGTTGAGCGTGATACCAAGCTGATTGATGAACCATGGGAGAATATCTGATATATTTCCCTTATGTATTCGCCGTTCATATAATCAACACCAGTTTGACTGAAATGTGATACTCCTGATTCATTCTCATTAGTTGAAGGAAAATTTCAAACTCACGATGCTGAAACACGAAGGCGTTTGCTGAAACATGGAGTTCACCTATAAAATTCTGGAGATATTATGAGATATGAATATGGTGAAATCTAAGAAGTCAAAAGCAGGTTTTTTGGATGATGATGTAAGGTTGAGTAGTTGAACTGTTGAATTTTTCTACATTTAGTCAACAGAAGTATCATAGAAAATATATCGATGGGAAAATTTTCATGATACTTCAAATATTGAAAAGCGCTGATTGACGAAGTATATGAAGACAATATGTGATTCATACGCATAAGAACATGAAAAATGAAAATGTGAAATGGACTGAAGTATAGGAAACTGCTATGTGAATATTCACAATAAACAAGTCATGACGATTGCATTTGAGTCCATTCGAGTTTCTATGATATGTTTCTAATTTTGATTTCCCCCAGTTTTTTACATAATCTATAGATTGTTGCAATAGAATCGCAGATCTGTATATATTTCGAGCGATTGAGATGTATTAAGAAATATCCATTTTATTTTTCTCATAATCTTTGCTTCCACCGTCCATGTCCAATCAAGGACAACAACATATTGCAGTTCTTACGCACTGGATACGTTCTCATTTTCTGATTGTATGATTTCATTGGAATTCTGGACGATAGGACAACCCGGCTGATGACATGACACGAGTATTTATAAACTTGAGGGAACAGAATGAAAATGTTTAAGTTTCATGCGAAGAACTCATTTCAAACTGGATCAAAGCAAATGGAAATTCCTATAGAAAAATCATTACCTGTGCTAATCTCTTCAGTGCATTTTCAGCTGGTAGATTTCCAAGAACTATCGACTCAGATAAAGATTGTTTCATTGTGGTTTGTAATATCGCGCAGCGGAATTGTGATGAGCGAGAATTATGAGTATTGGCAATGAAGGATATGATGTAACAAAGATTTTCATTCGTCACAATTTGGAAAAAACTTTCCCGGGTATGTTGTTGATCAAAATACTTAATTTAGCGGGATGTAGATGAGAGTATGAAGATAAATGTGTAGGATGATATTTTGACTTGATTCAGGAACTTTATGATGCTTTGTCGTAGTCTGATCCCCAATGGAAATGGGTAGTGGTATGTTTGTAATAAACAGGAAAGTACGAAGATTGTTGAGGAGACAGTTGAATACCAATATCGAGTTGCGCGTATCAAACAGTGAATATAATTCGTTTGTTCTCCAGAACATCTCCAAATTCAGTGATTAGCGGAATGAATCAATCAAATTTCGGACAGGGTACCACTATTCTTTGGTATAATTTGGTTCGATTCGATGTTTCGGAGTAGCATTGTTGGATAATAATCTGGCCACGTCGCGTGTCACTGTGACTACGACGCCCGATCCCCGTGCGCTCGAAAATGAAATGAACTACTGAGTATTCTTGCAAATGTGATATGAAATTCAGGAGCGCGCCATTCATTTGGTGGTACAAACACAGGGCCATCAATTCATGAATTTCAAATTCAAATGATTTATCATTGTTGTGATATTTCTGCAAATCATGAAACTGAATGTGACGCTAAGTAAATTATAAGAAGTAAATTTAGCATTCTCAAATTACAATTGTCGGAACGATTTCTTTGATGCGGAGTTTTTGTCTTCAGCTGTCTCGACGTGAATATTTCACGTGTATAGAATCTATTGTGTTGATAAAATTCACGATTGCGTAATTTTGTTCATCGCACGTTGCATCTCCAAGATGTTCTTGCGTCTCGACATGTTCTGTCAATCCCCACCCATAGTAATCTTCATCAACATATTTCCTTCAGAAGCAAATGCTCTCTTACTAGCATTGCAACTTCGTTACATCTATCCGCATGCAAATACGTGTTAGTTTAGACAAAAAGGGTCTGAACTCAACATTGCGACTGCTGTTCTCCTCGCATAAAGGAATTGTCAGTGGGTGATAACGGCATATGAAGCTACAACACACTCGTACATTTGTTCATAAGAAAGACTATCCAAAAACATGTTTGTGTAGAAAATTCAAACCGCATTCCGTTCGTCTTTCCAGCTCTTCATCTTTGTCATTCTCCTCCACAACCTTTTTTCTGCACTTTCCCAAAAGTTACCGTCGCTGTATATATCGCATATAAACGAACTATTTCAAAATGTCTTTGCGCATTATTTTTTCCTATTGGCCTCTAGCTACTCTCACGTACATATGTGATGTAAGGGGGAAGACTTTTCCAACGTCTTGGGTCATGACGGCGACAAATCCAAAATGAACGTGGCTTGGCATAACCAAATTCTTGCTATTCACCTTCCCCTCCCTATCTCCTCTCTATCTCTCTCACATTCATATATTTGAATATATATCCTTGCCACGCGCGTCAAGTCATTCTCGCACGTCGAGTGCGAGCACAAGTGGAAAATTCTTCGCGACGAGCGAAAGAAAATGGGATTAGAAAGGCATGATGCAAGAAAGATAAAGTGATAGTATATAGAAAAGAGCATCATTCTCATTCCTTTTTTGTACTGTGCTCGTTTTTTCGTTCAACCTAACTCTATCTCATTTTCAACTCATTCCATAGATACTCTGTATCCCTGTCCCTTTCTGCATTTTCTTCTTTTCACCCTTCAGCGTGAGAAAGAGAGAAATGAGGGCGACTTACAAACGGTGCGCTGTTTCACCCTCTCACTCGTACACCCGTTGTACAAACGATCGTTGTCTCCATCACCGACGCTGCCGCCAATGTAGTTTTCATGGATCTTCCGTACAGTTGAGAATTACTATGGCAGCACGACTCGAGCGAAAAGGGATTTATTTCTTCCAGGCGATGGAGACTCGCTCGCGTTAATGGTCGAGCGAGTATCCTCAACCCATTCTCCATCACAACCCTTCTCGCTGTATATTTCTTGAGATCGGACGCAGAGGAGAAAAACAAAACATGGAATAGTCAAGAGATGAGGAAGAACTTTCTGTGAATTCATAATATATTGCTGTGGTTTTTAATTTTCAACCACTTACTGTATATTGCTTTCAATTACTTCATTCATTACGTTCGCCATTTGAGATAACTAATGGACAATTTTTTAATAAACTAACTATTGCGATAGATGGTTCATTTAATGATAGTCGAATGAATTTCTTTCATGGTCATTTTTCACATCATACTCTGATATCGATAGCAACTTACGTTTCGATAAGTCTTATGTCAGAGTGTTCATATTTTAAACGGCCTAAATCGTCGGTGGAATTTGATTGATACTATTTAATTGATACAGAAGTCCATAACAATAGAAGGTCCATATTCGTATCATTGTTGAAAATGTTCTATACGAAGTTGTAAAATGATAAAAAAGATCTCAACTTATTATTTCCAAGGATTTATTTCACCCTTCCAATGTTTTCATTTATATGTATCAGAATTATTTCTCCCACAACAATAAAATTTAATAAAGAGAAAGAGCTCAAATTCAGTTTCACTAAACACAATTTCACAGCTGTGATAAGATAATGAATATAAAAATGGACCCGATAGACATTTTTCGGTTTATAATTTCCACGCATGTTTCATCACCGCGTCAGCCAATTGAACATGATGATAACATCCCATTATAAATATACACCAGTTTCCACACTATCTATCACAAGTAAAGATGTCAACTTTAGGTTCATAATAAATAAAGTGACTCATTTTCCCTCATATGATTTGGACCGAAATCTGTAATTCAACAAGGGAATCGAATATTTAACATGGATAGATGAATATCATCAGAGAATGTGGAACTCGGCTTTCACATGCATCAAAAATAACAAAAATCCGTTACCAGCGGGCAATAAAAATTATACCTGCAGTCAGCGTGAACGCTGTCGTCTGTCTCCAATTCAAATTGAAAATAGCTGGTATTTTTTTTTGATCAATTTAATTTCTATGCAGAGTGATGAGTGATGAAAAAAAAAGGAAATGAAATGATATAAATAAATAAGAAAAAGAAAAGGGAATGGAATTCAATTGATTCACCGTGGGATGAATAATTTAACGGGGAACAATGTGGTACGCGGATGGCAGTCTCAACGCCGGATGTCACGGATTCGCATTCATGCACGGAAGCGCACGGGACCGTGGTCATTCGCTCATATTTTCCATATATATAAATATATTTACGTATATGTGATGTATATGTTTTATATACATTATATGAGAGCACTCAAGTACGCATGGATTGACTTGCGTGCCAGACTTCGCGAACACGCATCCACCGTATCCACATCCGAAATGCGAAATACACATGAGCATAGACACACATATTGAAAAAGAGTAAGCGAGAAAGAGAGGAAAAAAGAGAGAGTAAGAGAGGCTTGCGCGTCACGCGTTTTATCGTTCCATAATGGAGCGACTGTGGCGCGTTCGGACCCCGTAATAAACTCGGATTAAACGAGACGGCGCTTAGTATCCATTTCATATAATTGAGCAAGAGAAAAAGAAGGGGACGAGGGAGAGAAGGGTAGAGAAAGAGAAAGAAACCAGGGGGGAGAGAATTGCAAGTGCAGGAAGAGAACGATAATGAAAAAGGAAGTGATGACAAAAAAAGCGGTGGATAGATGAAAACAAAATTTGCGCTGACATTTTGTAAGATGAATATTAGCAATGAAATTTATGTGACAGCATGATAAACAAGCTACTGTTTGGTATGTTTAGTTATTACGAGATGGTCGACTTATGGAACTCAGTTTTATTCTTGATTGCCAATTCGAGTCCCTGCGTCTTTTAGAACTAGCCAGTATTTGCATTTTATTGTAACAACTGTTCATAATAGACTGTCATTGATAACATTCAGTGATTTTTTTCGATTGTGTTCGACTTTATGAGATTGCACTGTGAATTTCCGCTCTATCATTTGAAAAATATATTTCGGAAGTGATGTCAACAGTAGACTAAAATCGATCAGATTCAAAATTTTTCGCTTCCCAAGTTGGATCATGAATAATTTCTCTTTTGATTTTTCATCTGAATCCAATTTATGTTCTCAAAATCTGTTTGGATATATGGGAATTTAAGAATTATATGTGCTCTTTTTTAGTGGATGAGTTAGGGACAAGTTGTATGATAGCATACTCAATCAAGACTTTCACAGTCAAGTTTTCCATATTTATAAAATTGAAAATTTATTGTTCAAAAAGTGTGCAAAGTGAATGAAATTGGAAGATTTGAAATGGCCATATGTATGAAAAACCACAAGCATTCTTCATCTCTTACTTGAGAGAATACGTCATTACGAAAGTAGGTGAGTATGTTTCGGCAGTTATGGGAAATATTTCTGCTTTCGTAGAAGTCGATGGAAATAAATGATAGAATAAGTTCAGGGAGTTCATTTCGATTCGGATGGTTGAATATCATTTCAACGTTGATGGTACGTTACGAAGAGACTTGGGAACTATTGATGCAAAGATTTCCAGATTAAATTGATACACAAACGAGTTAGTTAGGTATAAATTCCTCTAAACATTATTTTCGACGGCATAGACAGACCAGGAGCACAAAAGTAAAGGGCCTTGCAGGCTTGATGTTGAAATATAAGACTAAAGGACGTGAAGTGATTTCTTCCAGTTGCCGCCATAGCATCCGGTGGCACACGTTCACGACCGAACCGGGACGTACCACGACCGCCTTGGTGTATTGCGTCGATATGTCAGAGTCCGTCGGAAGCAACGCGTGCTCGTCGTCTTTGCATTTTATTAAGTTTGCCGTCGTGACGTCGCGATATAGCCTTCTTTGTGCTATACGATCCTTCTCGGCCACACATCCTTTCATTTTACTTTTTCTTTTTTCATTCTATCCTTCACAACCTCCATGCAGCCGTCCGCCTATGCTTCGGTATATTTGTATGAGAATGTCTCTAGAAGGACTTGGGAATTTATGGTGATACGGAGGGTATTCTCACAGCCAATACTCAACAAACGTAAGTCAGAAGTCACAAGTGTGTGTGGTGTGCGCACGCGTGTGTGCGTACTCCTGCTGTACCTGCTGACGGCGCGATACATTCTTGAGTAATAATTCAAGATTCTCGTCCCAACGAGAGAGATGAGATTGTAGAAAAGAAAGGAGAAAAAATGACAGAAAAAGCTTACTCTATGATCGTACGCCTGGAGAACGAACAAATCTGACGAGAACTTGTGCATATCCAATGGAAAAGGTAAAGCTTGAAAAAAGACAAGCCAGAAAATGAAAAAAAAACATTTTAACAAAGAGAAATAGTGAACCAATTGATCTCGCTGATTTTTCTTGTTATAACGAAAAACTTTGGAAAAAGCAGAATAAAATAAATTTATTTACGTCTGGTCACATCAATGACCTAATGTAGAAATGAAATTCGAATGTTGATACTCATAGTACGTTCCAGTGGAAAAATTATGGGGTGCGTTCGATGAAAATTTGTCGACGGAGTATTATTCGGTCAAAAACCTGATCATATATCAGCGACTTCTCGCAGTATTTTATAAAAAATGTCACAAAATCATGTTTGATAATAGAGCTGAATTCTATTGACTTTCTTTGCCACAATGTTATACTACTTTCGCTTCGTACGCCACGAATATTTAATTCCATTCTGCTCGCTACAGTCTCTACTATTAACATTGCTGCAACCACCATTGGAATCACCGTCATCATCGTCGTTGTCCAAATGGAGGCGGATTCACTTCCAAACCGATCAAAGTCACCTGCCACCGCAGTGAACGAGAGAACAATAGGGTCCAGAAATAGACTTTCAGAATGGGGAAGTCCCTGTAATTGGGAATCTCACACACCATATGCATATACCTCTTTCCAATAAAACATTGGGCGACCAATACGACGAATACGACTCTGAATGTGCATTCAATCGATAGTCTTTCAATTTACCTTTTTGACGTTCGAATCGTCGTCTATAACTCCGGAAATTCTAATTAAAACTCGGTGAAAATAATATTTTCCAATATTGGAATAAAGAATGATGGGTATGGGTGATTCAAGAATGATCATGATGAAAGTTTCGTTATTTCAACTGATTTTTAGTAGAAAATACTTCAATGCATACGAAAGGAGAGTAGATTGAACGATGTATCCATATAAAGATTCAAGTTTAATAGATTAATGGATATTTTTTGACACAAAGCTTATATACATCAAAATAATGTCCATATCAACTGTATTTCAATTTTGATGCATCACTGTGTTCATATATGTCTTATTTAAAAATGTCGTTCGTTTCTTTTTCTGCAGTCCATATCGGCTTGGATATATTTTTTTATATTTTCACATAAAGTAATCAAAATGTTCCATAGTTGTTCGTGCATCCCCAGTGTATCTTGGAATATATTTGTCACGCATGTGTCTTTGTGTGCAATAGGAAATCGATGTGAGACGAGCTACGATGATCATCCCGAGTGCACAAAAGCCGAACAAGATTGTAGCTAAATAGAACAACCCGTATGAAATATTTCATACCGCGATGTATTGTATATAATTCTGAATTTATGACTGTTGAAGAATTGTGAGAAAAAGAACGGTGGCAATGTGAAATCAAATGTCGAAATACAAAAACATCGTGTTATGAAGGGTAAAATGGCATGGGAACTTACCGCATGACTGAAGTACAACATATGCATCGAAATAAAAAGGGGGAAATAACGAAGGACTCGTGAATATACCATTATATAATGGGATGTTTTCATGTAGTGACAAATATGGTTTGTTGCATTCTTTCTATGGATTTTCTCCCATCTGTCATCAAATGTGTTTGTATAACTCGTTTGGTGATGTAATTGTGACACTTCATGAAGTAATATTTTCACCGTAGAATTATTTGAAGTTTATAATAATTGTTGTCAACGTTTTTAGTTGTCCATGAAATTTTTCCAATTCATCCGAGATAAAAATTCTGGAAAACATTGGCGACGGTCTTGTCAAACTTTCTCCCATTTTTCCCCACATCCAACGTATGGATGTGAACGACTCACTTTGTCGAGATCGAAACTATGAGATCATACCGAAATGTACAGTTTGCTTTGATTTTTATCGCTGATTATTTTTCGAATATGAAACATCGCATCACCAGCAGTGTAGAGCTGCTCGCAATAACTGTGTCATTTTTATCTGAGAATACCATTTTACGAAAACTACAAACGTGAAAACCGAAAAAGCATACGACTTTTAATCAGAAAATCACGTGGGGGAGAGATACAAAACGTTCAGTCATAATGACCATTTTGATTGATACAATTTCATGATACCATCCAACATGTTACACCGAGCCGTCAAACAATATAACGTAATTAATTTCTATGGTGCATGAAATATATCTAAAATGACATCGCCTATCTATGAATAGACTCGTAGTTTCAACTGCATATAAACATAATAATATTAGAGCCATCTGATAGCACGAAAAACCAATTGCATATAAACGAGAGTGTTAGACTACTACTAATACTATGATATTCACTCACACATATATACTTTGTGGGATTGGCACACACGTAAGGAATTCATAACTGAGTAATAATCGCTGCGACGCGAGCGTCTAGTATGCATAATCCTCAAGTGTAGTTAGCAGTTCTGGTTAACGATCCGCGTTAGTGCGAGAAGCAATCCGAGTGCGTTGGTTCACTGCACCGTCAACGCCGCTGCCGTCACCGCCACCACCATATTACCCCGTCACTACACCCGTTTGAAACCCCTTCACTTTGCCGCATCTACTCCTATTACCTGTCTTTGATGGCAAAGTGTAGGCTGCTATCCTTCACCGACGAAAACTCCCGACGTAACTGCGGCGAGCCAGTTTTACTCAACAAAAAGAGAATGGACGGAGATCGCTAGAGAGTTAGGACGAGAGACTATGACGGGATGGGAGGGGTGGATTAGATACTCCGTTAATTAGAGTCCTAGCCGACGCCATCTACCCGCAATGACTATCCCATGACGTTGGAAGTTCTCTGTTTTCTACACCATCACCATCAACGTGACATGTTGAAGCGCAAGTGAAAAAGCAAGAGCTAGTGATGCTCTCTCTTTCCCACCCTTTCTCTCTCCGCTATGCAATGGGATATGTATATTCCCGTGTGGTAATATCGTGTTTCCTTGCGTACCCTAACGTCCTTCATCAACGCCAACGACGCAACCGGGCACGACCGCATAGAGGGTATAAAAAGTTGCCCTCATCAGAAGCAAGGGCCACATTGTATGGATGCTGCTATGCACGTGTACACGAATTTCTTCCCTTTATGTGATGTGTAGAAAGACCATGTTTACCTCTTCGGAATGGTATCCACTTGTATGATTGCTAACATCCCAATTAGATTATGCAATGGTGTCAACTTCTTTTTCCTTTTCTTCTTCGTTGTCAAAGATGCCACTTTTCGGATTCGATGACACTACATGAGAATAACGATATATAATCGAAACACGCGTCAGAATCTTTCAAACATCGAATTTATATTCGGGCGGACGCGAATAAGAAGACTCTTCACGAATGATGTAGAAAGTTTGATGCACATGCATAAACGTGATTTCTTTCTAAAGCGCAGTTGTGATTTTCCGGTCAGTTTCCCCATTATGATTTGAGAAGAATTTATTCTCTTGGAACTCTTTATTTACAAATTCTTAGGAAAAGCATGGAAAATTTCCGGATGTTAATGCCGATTGAGACATATCTCGTGATCTACACTCACAGATTACAAAAAATCCCATCAAGGATAGTCGAATTAATTATAACCTGAGTAATGTCATCGTCATATTAGGACAAAGCGAAGTTGGTCGATGACAATACTCGAATATAATTGAATTAAGCCTGGATTTAATAGTAAGATTGATTATACTGCCATGTGGATGATAGAGTCGCATTTGGTTCAAGACATATACGCGAATATGTTTGGAATAATTTGAGAATAACGATAAGATGATGGGGTGTATGAGAGAGACCACAAGAGGAAGAAGAGGAAACGAGCAAATCAGCTTGCAAGCTTGCAAGTTACGATGACGACGACGTTGACAACGACGAAACACATTATAGAAACAGATGCGTTCCGACCCAATTATCCGCATAATTGTCGCCATGTTTGTAGTCAACCAGTTCTATCTCTATCAATCCACAAATTAATACCTTACTCTACACAACATCCATTGTCTCGTTAGTTCATGTATATGAACGTAAAATTTCTTCTTCATTGTTCTGTGACTATGTATACAAACTCTCGACTACAAGAGGAAATTAAATTGCTAGAAATACCTTGCGAGAGATGAGTGAACCAGCTCAGTAAATCCCATTCATCCATTCGCGACTAAATTTTCTCAAAGTCAACATTTAATAACGCATATATGTTATCATTCAAGAGCATTTCTCTATCATACGATGTAGAATGAAATTTTCTTTTCTGTCTATTCCATACTCGTGTCTGGTCAAGGGACTTTGTTGAAGAAAATTTGTATGTTTTTTTAAAATTGGAAATTCAACAGTTTTCGCAGAATCTCTTTGCCTACCCAATCACACTTTTTGCTTCCTCTCCCGGAAAATTAGGGGCACTCAAATTAGAATTTGCATAGTTTGTCAAATCGTCCTGTCGTTTATTCACAAATTTCGTCACACTTGGTACGCACGTAATTATGAATTAACCATAACTTACCCGTATGTGTCCTCTGGTGAGCTTTGAGATGTGAACTTTTTGTATATACTTTTTTGCACCCTGGAAACGTGCACTTGTGTATCCTACGTTTCGTATCCTGAGGACTGTGTTCATGGCTTCTGGCATGATGCCTGCTCGCAACCGCCGTCGCCACTGCCGTTGTGCTTGTGTGTGCGTGTTGCGTACTTGCAACATTTGGAAAACCATTCGCCGTGACCGAAATTAATCTAGAGTTTTGTGAACGACAAATGAATTAATGAATAAGTAAACTAGATTTTTTAGACAGTTAAAACAAATGAATGCATAATGCATATGAGACATTATTGCACGGACTCAGGGGATGTTATTCATTAGGAGTAGTGAGAATAAAAAATGAATGAAATATGAATGATGATGATTTAACGAATTACACTGAAAAATTTTGCTGATACTTTCGTGTTAAGTGAAAGTATTGCTGCTGTGTCGTTATGAGTCACGCTATAGATACAGGAATTTCATCATTGATACGCTCATTAAGATGTATTCGAGATGATAGATCTCAATGGAAAAGAGGCACGACATTCCGGGAATGTATATCCACCCAAGGGATGCTTGGATTATCGTATAAAACAGTTCAGTCCGACATATTGTCTAACTCAAGTATTGTCCGGACGCAAACATGCGAATCGAATCTAAGTCTTCTGAGACAGTTCATTCCAATTCGATTGAAACCATTAATAAAATATGCATCTGCATAGTTGCGGAAGTTGTACCAATCGGAAAGTCGATAAAATTCCCGTACAAATTCGCGCTCATTCCAACATCGCGTGCAACAATTTTTCTTGAATCTGAAGTAACTGTTACCTAGCAACGCTTTGACCATTGCTCGCTGTGACCCTGACGATAGCACTTCTGCCACCTGTGCCATGAAGATTTAAATTATGTACGTCCAACATTGAACTCCCGCTGGACGAGTGACTTGAATTGGAGTGCCCTTGACCGGATTCAGGACTAGATGGTGGCGTAAGTATTTGTCCTTCACCTTCACAGCCACTGTCATCCTCTTCTTCAATTTCCTGAAAACAAGCGAATATCATAAATTTCCTCATGGTCAATCATGCAAACGGGAATGAGTGACTTCACTACTTGATGGGGTTCTCACTGTCTACAATTCATAATCCACGTTATCATTTCAATGGATATAGTTGCGACTAGTTTGGTGATTTAAAAAAAAAATTATTAATCGATGAGTGTTTCGCTCAATGTACTTCGCACAGGTTGATGAGCAACATTCTTCATTCATGAGTAGATCAGTATGGGGAACAGAAGTATTGCTCAGTTATATCAACCCTAGCTATCATGATGGATTCAAATTTACCTCATGCTCCTCGTCCTCCTCCAGATCATCGCTCGGTTCCTTCTTCAGAATGAGCGCTCTGCAGGAGAGGGTCGGCGAGCTGTCCCACGATAGGGCTGAGCACGCTGAGCTAGCTGAGGACATTGAAAGTGAGTCCAAATGGCGATCTAAGAGATCCCTATCCCGACCATTGTGATTGTGATCACCGGGACTGAACTTCATGTCGTCAAGACATAATGGATCGCGATCATCAGGAGATGAAGCCACCTGTGAGACATTCAACTATTCGAACATCAGATATGTAATCAAGTAATATCTTGGTGTTATGATTTCAAATTGTTCTAACGCTTGATAAATTTGATATTTACCTCCATTTTGATTTGGGGTTCATACTGTGTGGTAGTTGTGCATGTTGTCGCCGTCCACGAAATTGGTGGCGCTCGAAATAAATTCCATGGCGCCGTGTCCAGTTCTGTGGGTAGCTTTTTGTACGATTGCAGCTTGGGCTCGTCCTTCAGGTACCTCTCCATCTCGTAGCATGTCTGAAATTGATTGAAATAACAACTGTTTAATGGAAAATATTGAGAAGAGTGATGAGTGCATGGAGGGCAGCGTTATTATCCATGATTATGCATTCAGATATAACACAAGAGTGACGGTTTGATACACTGCCGAATAAGAATATCAAGTTACGATTTGTGTTTCGATCATAGAAGGACAATGATGACGAAAAGGAATCGCACAATGATTGTTCCCCAAACGACAGTCTACACTACCTCATAAGAAAATAGAGTTCGTTTCCACAATAGGGTTCATAGAGTCTCCAACAAAAGTGTGTTACCATACTAAATGCAAATTGTAAAATATTCAAAAAATTCATCACACGGGAGGATAATAGCAATGATGAATTCTACGTTTCTTATTGCATTCGAAGTGCATGATAAATACATTCATAATTCATACCATGTGGGTGATTTTCATCGATGATTCCGTGATGGGTAATTCGTTAATCATTTGATTGAGACTTTTCATGCAAAATTTTTCAGTCGTAAAAGATAGTCTAGCAAAAAATGAAACTGAATCATGATGTAGGTTCAGCTAATTGGAGTGAAGAATACTTCAAAATTCAACATCGCATTGTTCATTCTGAATGACAAATATATTGCATTGGATGCACCGAGAAATTTATTCATGTTCAAAATGAATTGGTCGATTCAATTCTAACGCATAATCTGTGTAAACTCTATTCAACAGATGGAAAACTCGTTCAGGCCAGAAATAAAAACGCACCGCGATGAAAGCAGGATCCCGAAAATTTAGTACAGTGGTATTTTACATTCCTCATCAATTCCGAGTCTTTTCTCACTTGTCGTCTCACTTCTTTCATTCGCATCAACTCCGACTCGTAACTCCCAAGTCTCTCTCGCACTTTTTCTCTCACTCCCCTACTCTCTTGCTTTCTTCCATCCGTGTTCCATAAACGAAATTACGTTATTACCACCAGCGTTTCATGTTCCATTGCCCATCTAAAAGACTCACTCAGCGTTGATGAAAAATGGCTATTACGAGACTGATGAACAATTTTCGATTGAGTTCTCAGACACGATCATGCAAAGTTTTATTGGCAAGGAAAATGCGCCGAGCTGGGAAGAAAGTATGTTCATTTTTTCGTCATATATACAATCTGCTTCAATTGTAAATGTGAGTAATATATACAGAAACTCAAAAATCTTTTGAACTCAATTCTCGACAAGAAATAATGTCTGGCGAGTCATCGTCACCTTCATTATACACGTCCAGAACTTTCTTCAATAGTGGCAATGGTTTTATGACATGCCTCTTGGTAATTTGACTTTCTAGTCAAAGCATGCGAAGGCTGATGAGAAAATATAAAGTTAAAAGCATCACTTGGGTTTAATATAGAGCAAGAAAGTTCTTGACTAGAGAATTGATGTAAAAATTTGTCAAGTAATTATCATATAGTTCGCAACTCATCCTGATTACATTCAAAGTAGACAGTTTCGATTTCCAGTCTCTATCACAGACTGAGGATGTGGTGAAATGAAGAAGGGTCATTCATTAAAATGTAGAATTGCTTACATAATCGTTGGATTTGCTTGGGAATTAGATTACACATGTGATTGATTTCCAGAGCTCATCGCATAATAACTGTGCGTTTATTTCCAAGTGATGCATTTCCCTCCAGAGCTTCCGTCTATTCATCAGTAAATACGTAACTTGAATTCATTCAATCATTTGAGAGTGAGTTTGAAGAAAGTGAGGAATTGTGATATGTTGATAGGATGTTCGATGGCTGAATGGACTTTCCAATTCGATGGAATTTCGACAGAACAACCGGAAAATTCTAAATGACTTGAAAATTTTCGAGTTTCATGTTTTACTTTTTCATGTGCCGTCTTTCGATTGCAATCAATTTTGACTACCATACTTACTAACGAGTGTGTGCACACATCTACAAATCAAGAGTTTTTTGCATTATTTGCATTACATCCATCGCATAATTGATTATAGAAATTGTTATGGATATTATCGAAGTGACAAATTGTTGTCACAGATGAGTAATTGTGAAGCGAGTTTATTTCCCTTTCACATAATCTACATTCTCTATCATCATGCGGTATGTTCTATGCCAGTCGGTCTCTGTGAGGTGTCCATTCCCTAACGAAACCAACATTATCATTGCGCTGATGGTTTCTATACCATCTCTTATGTCGTTTAGTTAATACATACTGATGATACGAGAGTGGCAACTGATGGACGAAATGTGGACCGAACATATCCAAAAAATGCTGAACTGATTCCGATTGAACCATTATCGGTTGATTCCGATTGCTCCGATAATTTTTTCATCATGTGTATTCGATGCTTCAGATCAAACAGCTTCTACTGAATTATGAACATATATCAATCTTATTGATATGGAACACGTCAATAAGTGTGTAACGCAATAGGGTTGAAAATGACACGTCACACAGAAAAAGTGAAAAAAAAGGGTGATGACTCAAAGAAGAGTTTGAAGTGACAGAAATAAAATTGCCCACAGGTGAAACCCCGTTTTCATTTTTTGTCACTTTTTCAAAAAACCGATTCCAATACTCCCAACATTTCTCTTCTTTTTACACATTTGTTCTCGATAAAGCACAGTTTGGAATCATTTTGTATCCTCACACGCTTGTGAGTGAACATATCGTTGGCTTTGTGCTAACAACGAGAACCACCCGTCTCTCGTTTCATCCCCGCAGGCCACCAACCGACATTCAACCTACTAGCTGTATCTCACACATTGAGCCAACCGATTTTCTAAGGCACTGATATGTCTGATTGAATTCCCGCTTAATACTTTTCTTTCAAATCTCTGCGAATATATTGACGTTTGTTCCGTTGACTTATCGAAAACAAGCACTTTTCCCTTCTGTTAAATCCCCGTAAAAATGAATTGTAAAGTGCCCATCAATGAATCGATACATGAAGTGAAAGATAAAAAGTTCACCCCCAACGGAACGGTGCGGCGCGTTTCAGTGATGTACTTTCAAATAAACTGTGAAAGAGTTTTACTAGCAGTGAGTGCTTGATATTTCTGAAGAATATATATGATTAAATGACTAAAAAAAGAGTTTGAGGATAAATAAAGGTGAAAAACGAAATGAAAGAAAATTCGCACTGAAACGATTTGAAGAAGCAGGACTGGTAGTAACGGGCGAGATAAACCATCCCCTTGGGTGGTGGAGTGGTATGTGAAGACCTGAATAACACGATTGGAGTATATATGGAAGAAACACAGAAAGAGAGAAAGACATAGTGGGCGAGAGTGGGAAGCGAAAGAGAGGAAGAAGGTGAGTATGAGGGAGATAGAGAGATTATCGGAGTATGGTGGATGAAGAACGACCGTACAGTTGAGCGCAGAGAAAACGAGAAAGCAGGCGGAAAAAATAGGAGCGTAAAGCACTCGAGGGTGGAGATAATCTTCAGGTTCTGTGCCCGGCGCGCTTCCCTCTTCTTTCTATCCCTTCTTCTCTCTCTTGCTCCCATTCCCACTCTCTCCCACTCGTTTTCTCCCGTCGCATTCTCACTCATCCCAAGCTATCCTCAACGAGTCGACGGTATGAGAAGTTCAGCCGTAATTCCCGGCGACTGTCATTAACAGAGCTTTCTCATGGCTCCGCTCGAGAGAAAATGAATGATAACCGCCAAGTCTCCGTCTTCTTCTTCTTTTTTTTTTTTTCAATGTTTCCTCTTTGCTGCATCTCTCTTCCTGGCTATTCGTCCTCGCTATCCTCTCGTCACTTGGATCTCTTTGCCTCACTCACAGTCATTCTTTATTCTCATCTTTTTTAACTTTATCCGACTCAACACAGCGCACCCACGTGAGAGCATCAATGCCCGTCCGTGTCCGCACTGCACACCGGCTCCACCGGAAAACACCTTACTCAATGGGGGAAAGGGATTGACAGAAGAGGGTAAAGAGGAAAAGTGGATAGAACGAGTGGGGACAAGCGGGGACGACGCAAAAGACAGTGAGAATACCAACGATGGCATTGTGCCAGGCCGTTAAAAAGATTTCCGCACAACTTTGAGGACGCCGTAAAAGCCACAAAATTTATCTCATTCGTGCGGTTATATTCGAGCCGTCGCAAAATTCTGGGCGAAATATCATTTTGACCCCTCAGCTTGAATTCGCAGTAAGAATGACGCAGTGAAGGTCGTACGAATTGAACGTTTTGTTCTTTAATAACGAAACGAGTGACTTGTCGAGTTGTTAAAGTGAGGTGAACCAGATATGTGAAGTTGAATAAGGAGAAGAATTGTCTTGAGTGATGAAGTATCTCGTATTAGTTTATCAGTTTCAACAAATACATGGAGTTATCATCACCACTACAACTAAATTTATTCAGGATACGTCAATAAAGAGGATATTATGATTACTGAAAACCAATTTAATTCTCTTGTCATTCGTGTTCTTTCAATTTTCATTCTTTGTTTCAAATCGATGAATTCATTCTGTTTATTTATTGAGTCGTATCTATATTCTGACTTGGCTAACAAATCTAATATATTTCGATTTTCAACCACCGCTTTTGACATGGTAGCACATCTCTCATTCATGTGTCATACCAAGAAAATTGCATGAGTTCCAAGTGATAGGAAGTCGCTGATAATCGATTTGCGATATTATTTCGACATATAGCCTCGTTCAGATATTCACAACAGATAAACTGATGACTTTGTAAAAATCTATGGAGTCTGTCTCAAATAATGAAAATATTCACGCGCTGTTGCTTATAATCGCTCACCTTCTGTGTCGAATGGTTCTCTACACTTGTTCGTAACATCATGCCTCGTTGGGAAAATCTATATGCGTCTGGGTTCGTTAGCAAGTAATTTGTTGAGTGCCTGAAACTCGGTTGGTGGAAAACAAGTGCCATCCAACATAGTGTGGATCATTTGCACAATTTCATCCAATTTCTAAATGTATAAATGTACATGTACTAAAAATAACTTATCAATCGAGTAGCGAGACAACGAGAAAAAAATTGAATGAAAAGCAATTATTTCTCTTTGTTTCATTGTGTAATTATTTTCATTTGTTTGTGTATGGCACTCGATAAAGTGAAAAAGAATATACGGTGGGTGTTATTGACGTGAGTGTAACAGTGAACTGCATGTGAATGATTTACCGCATACGAAATTACTCTTTGTTTGTTTTTTTTGTTTTTTTTTTTGCAAACATCCATCAACTATTGATGGTGTGACCGAGTGCTCCAACGCATGTGTTTGTGCACATCCATTCGTATTTGTTTGTGACTGAACAGTTTTTTTTTCCAGATGAGCACACGGGATTTTTGTTGCAACTGACCTATAGCACCACGTGTGTGGTGCTAGATATATACAGTTCCATAAAAATGCGGCCCACGTGCACCACTATACATGCACAGTCTAACTGTGTATTATTTTTATTATAGTCTCAGTAGCACAACTACTTCCATAGAATTTTTCTGCCACATAAACCACTGGGTGAGAGTACTATCCAGTTTTTCTACACTTTCAGGACATAAAAATGTTTCATATCGTTATGAACAAACGTGACATGTTCCTTCAAGATACGAGAGAAGTAAAGACAGTACTTGGAAAAGTTCAGTCATCAACTGCACTAGCAGGATGCATTAGACGAAGGAATTCACATTTGTTTGAGATGGTGAACCGCATGAGGTAATATTACCCTATAGCAGTGGCCATTCCAATATCAGAAATCGAATATCAATACCCCGTCTATGAGGCCATCGAAGGGCTATCTGAGTGGTTATGTGATTGCATTTCAAATGATTAAATATCGATATCATGTAATTTGACAATTTCAGAATTATTTCATAATGATCCCATTCACATGAGAATTTTGATAATACACTTGAATTCATTTTTGTCGTCTGTGACTCAACAGGAAATATGAGTACTCCTGCGTGCGTGATTGATGCCAAAATGTGACATACATTCCGATAGTGTTAATCCAGGGGAAGACGCAGAGTATTACGAGGAGGATGCTGACTAAATAAAACTCCCTGAACATCGGATTCAAATTTGGTGTGACTTACATCGACGTTCGAATGATAACATTTCCATCAGGATGTTTACGAATAAATTTGATATTGGAAGAAAAGGAAAATCGTTAGATATTCATCGAATTCTATGCATCTCACTAGAAAATTTATAGGTACATTCACACTATCAAATGTTGATCACACGTTCCTGTTTTTTTTCTACATGAAACTTTCTAGGACATTAAATAAAACAGGAATATTAGAAATCCCGAAATTTCGCTCACGAGTTTACAACTTTACATGTTTACAATTCAAAATTTTTCGGGAACTGTAAAATTATTTGTTTACTTCAGCCTTCCTTTGAAAGTCAGCCATCACAGTAACGTTCACTCGACCACATATTGATACGAGGAAAAAACAAAACTGCATTGTCATAACTGATGACATTTGAGTATCATAACAACAATGAATTGTGCTGTAGAATGTGATGATGGAAGGATTTGTAGGGTTGCACATGGAAACATGGCATCGATGTCTCCATTCTAACCGATCAAATTGGAAATCAACATGTATATCATTTGATAAAGAGTACCAGCATATATTTTCTCTCGTGTACAATAATACATGAAGGATGGCGAGTATTTGTACACAGCATAACATTTGCGATGAGGATGTGAGCGGGGAGGAGAGATGGAGGAGCTAAAACGCATATCGCCAGTCCGGCACAACATGAAATATATATCCGACGTGTCGTCTCGTCGGATAGAGAGTAAAACTCCTTTTTACCACCCTGCCTGTATATGAGTAGTTGAAGTTTTCCATTCACGATAAATGGGGAGAAACACATGTGATACACAACGTGTAGCGAAAAGTGTCTGCACAGTACATGGGTGAGGATTGGCTTCAGGGGGACGTAAAGAGGGAGATGACCTATATCAGTACAGTCGCGAAATGTCAATACGTCAACGATTCTTCATACTCATGGACCGATGCTCGGAGTCGCTTCAAGTGACTGATGGTACGTTCACAATTCAAATTCACAGAATAAGATGAAACTACCTTTTCATCATATTTTACATATTATTCCATCCAAAAAATATTTTTTAGGGGTAGCGTTGTTCGATGTTACGGCTCATAACAATGACATTTGAGTGTGAAGAAAATGCTGAGTTCAATGAGAGCTTCCAAATCAGTCATGTTAATTACATGAGAGAATAACATGTAGGAAAGAGTAGAGGATACGCGGACGCGGGCTTATCCCGGATTTCAATGATACCATGACAAGTACGTGTGTCCGCGCTTCCCGTGTTGTTGATTAGCACTGGTTGTGGCTTCATGTCTGAGATGGCAACAAGTAAAATGTGGCTATTTCTTTCTCAACTCATTGAATTTATTGGATTAAGGATTACTCCGCGTTCGCGTATCCCCCACTTCCCCCTACATAAAATTTGTACAGAGCAATGGAATAACGAACAACTTCAGGAATTCAGAAAGTCCATTCAGAAATTGAACATGTTTATCAAGATAATCATAATCATTAGAAATGTTTTACATCACACAGTGTAAATCGTAGCACTTCATTATCATCCATTATCCTACACGCAAATATTGTGTGAAACCAATTTCATTCATACCACGGTGAAGGATCCTTCTGCCACTATACAGAGAAAGAAAGAAAGAAAGAAAAAAGAACAACAGCGCTTGTTTTTTCATCTCTTTTGTTTCCCTCCTCATCTTCCCTCATTCACGACATATCAAAAGCACACGACAACGCGCACAGCATAATGAATGATACCTGCATCGCGCCCTTAACGTTCGTTTAACGAGAAATATCGTTCATTGTGCAGACATCGTAAAGTGCCTCATTAAAATGACTCTGGGGGTGCGTCTTTTATGAATGATAAACCTGCCCGCACGCTTTTTCCATTTCTTTGGCGCAACTCATCATCATACTCCCCCCACCGGTAAACCTTTCGTCAGAACCAACTTTATTTATTCTCATGTGACTTATATAGTATATATATACGATCAATGCACCACTGCCGTTTTTATTTACTTCTTTCTAATTTCCTCTTTTTCTCTTCTTGATCCAAATATGGATGGGCGGTTTCTTATCAAATACGTCAACTTCAAAATGGAGTGTGAGTATGACGCGTGTGCTCACTGTGAATGCACTGGCGACTCCATTCATTATCTTATCTTAAGCAAATGTGGATTTTTTGAAAGTTCTCTTTGTAAATAAATTTATATTCATATGTACGTATAATTCTATGGATGTACATGTGTATAGTGAATTGGAAGCCTGCTTTTACTTGCAATAGAAAATCCTTCAAGAGCAGCCATGAGAGGCCGAGTTTCACAATTCATCGTTATATGCAGCCCGTGTTTCCAAGATAGGATGTCACGTCACTAGAACGTGAGCACTACCCCTTATTCCATGTCTTGCCCTCTTCTCCTCCTCCCTGGCGCACTCACAAATACTCACTAGAGCCAGTACATAGACATATGTAAATATATGACTGTGATGTGTGGAATTGTGTGTGAGTGTCCATGTATATAGGTGTATGATGAGTCTGTCGTACTCGCTCTTGCATTCACTGTTGAGCTGCGCCAAAGCGCGTCTTGCACGTGCAAGAGAGTATGCTTCACGTACGGTAACACTCAGTCTTTGGAAAGAGACTGAGCAAGAAAGTGTGGAAGTGATAGTGAGGGTGAGTGTGAGTGCGAGAGAATAAACGGAAGGAACATGAGACTGAGGGAGAGAGTGAAAGACAGAGGGAGATAGCGAGAGAGAAATGTCGTTCCCGTATGACATCCATAATGTCTATCTATTCATCCAACCGAGCGCTGCTCCTGACAGCGTATGAATTTCAACTTCAACATGTATTGTCGGAGACTAAATTAATATACACAACCTTTCCGCATATACGACATTTCAGGCTTTTGAATTTTGTGACTTATATTGGATGGAGTTCAAGTGACGCACTTGATGTTCTCACCACTTTGTTTCTTTTCCTTGTTCACGATTAATATGGAAGAATGAAATATCGAACGGTGAGTTTTCACATCGGATTGAATTATTTGGAATTTTTTCATTCTGTAATTGGTTTGAAGATGTATAGCCGATATTACGAATGATTAATCGTGATAGGGGAATGACAATTTGATCTTCATATTTTTCATTTGGTGAAAGTCAGCAGTAAAGTCTCGGAGAGTTTTTCTGAATTGTGTAAATTCTTTCACAGTTGATGCTGACTTTCGAACAACTATTCCCGGTTCTGATATATTCATGGGGTTTTAGAATGATTTGATGATAATTCAGGCATCATCATTAATCCTACTAACCTATCATCAGTTGATATCATGAATCTAAATATCAGCGATGTTCAGATTTATGCTGATTCATTTCGTAGCAAGAGTGTACTTAACAACAATTCTGATGTGTTAACTGTAATATTTGAACTTTCAAAGGATAAATGAACACTACAACTTTTTATGACGGAATTTCTTTTTCCAAGATGACAAATCCTCTTTCTTTGAGTGTCTAAACACATATAAATCGTGAGCCAAAACTAGAATTCAATTTGATAGTACATTTGGCTGGGTTACAGAAGCAGTGCAGTAATGTTCTCCGGACGTTTGCGAGTATAAATCCCAATGTCGTCTGCAGCGAAAACCATTTCTACGTTTAGTAGTTCGAAGCTGAGACTATAATTCCAAAATCACGGGAGAGGAGGCGACTGCAGCTGTATCGTATAGATACACATACAGTTTCACATGTATGCAGTGTACATTTGTAACTTAGGATACTCACATTTATAAAGTGTGAACAAAGATGAGAATAGAAAGGATGCTTTTCTTGTTCCTGTATGCGATCATATAATCCATCGCACTTCTATGCATGGAACCGATGAATTCGAGAGTCGTCTTTACATATTTTACATGAGATAATACCACGCATGTAGCTCTTACAATACGCAGGTGAGTACGATCATGGAACGAATCTATCATTAAATCCGCGATAAAATTTTTTGTCCATGAAAAATGAGGGTTGGTAGATTGGGGTTGGATGATTTCGACGAATTAGTGTTTTGATAGATGAATAGTGAGTTCTATAGAAAATTTTTGAGGGAAGATATTGTAAGCTCGTACAGACATTACCCAGAAAAAGTTGCAAAACCCTCACTCATCAATAGGGGTCTAAAAACATGGAAAAAGTAATTTCGGAAACATGATGATTAGTGGATAGAAATGGTAGATAATGTAAATGAAAATGATAATCAACGCGATTGCCATTCATCAATAGTTATTCACGTTTTTTCTGTACCTGCTACAAGAAAAAAAATTTTTCAACAACTCATATGAGAACTACTCCATTATGAAGTCGTGAAATTCAAATATGCAGTTATGTCAACTATTATTTTATCAAACTTTGCACAATCATTTACGGAGAACGAAGTACGAGATTATCACAATTGACGTTGTTATCTCATGAATGATCAATGAGCAGTCTTTATAATTTTCATTCTTGTTAGAAGATTTCGCAATAATAGATAGAAAAATCAATTTTCCTTATACCTGAACATGTATTCAGAGAATTTCCAGGTACTGAGCCATAAAGTTCATTTCATGTATTCGACGAATGCGAATTTTCGAACAATATAAAATACCAAAACATTGGTGTAATTGTTTTCATTATTTTCAGTAACGAACTCTTCTGTAACACGAATACACAGTACGGGATAACTAATTCGAAATACACGCTCACCTCTTGAATGACAGTCGCTGTAGCATGGTAATGGATATTCATTTCAATTCCCAACACCCGTATTATATCCAATTTCAATTAAATTGATACAGCCATTGAGAACAATTATTACAATCATTCCAGAATTTCCAAATTAACCAATAATTTCGTCAAATTATTT
The DNA here is from genome assembly GCA_018881525.1 of Meteorus sp. PSUC_FEM 10030008. Lineage (NCBI taxonomy): Eukaryota > Metazoa > Arthropoda > Insecta > Hymenoptera > Braconidae > Meteorus > Meteorus sp. PSUC_FEM 10030008. Next base: position 617 of record JABMBR010007589.1, on the reverse strand, counting down.
TATCTGCCAGTAAAATCCTTTATCACTGTTGTGCGTATGCATTACATTTTTTTTTCTACTGTTGTTGTTTTTATTCATTGGTCGATAGCAACGGATGTGTAAAATAGCCCAACAGTTGTGAATAGTGAACATACAGATGAAAGAGGGGTAACATTAATTACCGGGCAAAGTACGGAAATAATTGGAAAAGAGTGAGAGAAAGAGTGCGCGCCAGAGTGGGATGATGCAGCGAAAAATAAAAGCAAAGCAACGAGGATGACACAGAGTGTAAAAGCGGGTGTGGGGGAGATTGAGGGAACGCGGGAGTTTTAGTAGGGAGCGATAGAAAACGTTTACAAAGTATATATGTACAGCGATAGTTGTAGAGTTCGATACTCGCGTCAGGTGGACCAGAAAACGGCACAATTAACGTGTTTCGCTGGTTTCGTGGAATTACGATTTGGCAAATGGAATGAGTGTTACGTGCAGAGCACTGGAATGACACAATAGAGCGACTAGTTATCCTACATACGAAGAAAATTCATACACGGAGAGAAGAAACTCTTAAAAATTACCCTCATATGATGGTAACTCGGGGACATCGTGTCACTTGGGAAAATTTACGAAACCACTGTAAT
>JABMBR010007578.1:0-52674 GCA_018881525.1 Meteorus sp. PSUC_FEM 10030008 | reverse complement strand
ATTATTATTATTATTATTATTATACAAATTTTACATTTGTAGTTACCTCCACCCAAATGTGTGTTGGGTCCGCTTCTTCGTGGTAAAGCACGTCTCAGCGGAGGTGTGAGACCAGATGTATTTGCAATCAATTTGCTAATCAAATTCTGAGCATGCATGATTGGTGGGAAATATGCTTCGATATTTCATTGATTTAATCGCGAACACCCAAGAAATAAGCAACGTACAACATGAAAATTATTGTTAGTATGTCAGAAACATTTTCATAAGAAAAAAAAAAGAGAAAAACTGCAAAGCGAATTCATGTGAGTGACAATACGAAGTATTATGCATTCAATTTGTTTTCTCCCACGATCATATAATGATTAACAAAGTGGTATATTTCTTGCAACTGCCACATGCGCATGCTTGCGATGTCAACTCCTCAATAAAATTCCAAAGATATAGAAGGACTGTATTTTCGGGTGTAGTATTTTTCCATATTCTCTGAACTTGCAGATCATCTATTCGTTTGATACACATCAATGTGTGATCCAACCATAGAATAACGAAAACATCTAAATTACTCTGTTCACTGCTTCGAAATTGATCAATGGAATGCTTGAGGCAAGTTGAGACTACAAGAATAGTTCCATACCTTGTTGCTGCTGCTGCTGATGTTGTTCACGCGCCTTTCTGCGTAATCTTTCAGCCCTAGTTGGTCTGGGTAAATGAACAGCACCTGGCAATGTGCCCATGCTACGCGAATTGTCCGATCGTTTAAGTGTTTTAATAGACCCGGGCGCCGCCAAATGCGACATGCTTCGACTCATGCTGGAAGCGCCCAGGGTCTGTGACGTTTGACGATCATGATGATGTTGATTATGATGGTGAGTTTGTTGATGTTGCTGTTGTTCGGTGAGCGTCGTTAGCTCACCGATACGGGGTTTCCGTGGCTGTGCAAGCTGATCCAGCCTGGACATGGAGTAAGTCCTACCTGGTGAACGTGTGAAGGTCTTGGCGCTTGAGCTACGACCCGACGTTGGTGGTGCATCACGTGGCGATGGTATTGTTGGCATTAAATCCGTTCGGCGTCGATTCACACGAAGATATATCGAACTGGGTGTTCCTGATGTTGCATCGCTCTCGTCACCTGCAAAGTTTTACGCTTAAGAAAGCTACGACTATTATACCAAGAGTTCAACGACAATTTGCGCGCACGCAGTGATCTAACATTCACACATCAACTCAGTACAGGTATTTGTCTTTTTTTTTCTCAGTAAAGCATTAAATGTGTCAACAAAGTATGTAAATTCCAGATAATGAGAAAGGGGATTGGATGGAAAATTTGTCGTTTGGTGTAAATCTGATCAGGTTTCCCCGAATTTCATTTCATAGATAGTTTGAAATTGAAGCTGCTTTCTCTTCCTGAATTCAAGGGCAAGTTTTCATTTATTACAATCCCTTTTTTGCATTCGCCCCCGTAGTTGACACAGATTGGCTATGGATGTTCCCCAATTCGGTTGATAGTGTCATGTTTTGAAACGATATTGGCTGGTGAATGTGTGCATGTGTGTCTGTGTGCGCGAGCGAAAGGGCACAACATGAAACAAACATTTTTATCATGCTCAGCTGGCAAGCAAGAACAACGACAAATGCAAACAAATATAATATTCCATACACAAGAAACGCAATAAGAGTTATTATGTTTCAAAAACATATATATTATGACATGAATGCATGAACGAATACATAAAATGATATGTATGAATGGCGATGAAAACATTGTGTCACAAGAATGTCTCTTTGTTGTCATCGACATGCTAGAAATGAGATTCTGTTTTTTACGAGAGAATGTGTCTGAGATATGAATGAGTACAAAATATGCTCTGACCAGTACAATAGGCACGTTCGACATGTCATTCTATAACCCATGATGACTAAATAAAACATCAAAATAATAAAGACAACCAAACAGAAAAAAATAACTCTTATAGGCAAATGAATGAGTGTATTATTGTCTCTTTTCTTAATTCCCGAATAGATGCATCAGGCTCCGTCTGGTCGCTCATGAGGGAACTCACCGCTGGTCGCCCGCTGCATCGTAGCACTTCTAGTGTCACTATCCGATTTATCATCGATGGCAAAGATGTCAGTTGTGGGAGGTAGTGAGAGGCTGGCTCTCTTATTTTTCGCATTACATATAGAAGGATCGGGGCTAGAATTCCAATTGAACACCTCGTACATAGACAATGACATTCTCATATCTGTGAACAAATTATTTAACGAAAAAAAAAAAAAACGATAGAGGTGTGCATTCAACCGTCCTTTGTTCACTTGAGCTATTTTATATTTCACCGTCTCCTTTGGTATTTTGCACGTGTAATATATTCATTCCAAAATCGTTATATTTTGCATTCTTGAAGTTATAGATTTGTGTAAATGACATGACAGTGATGATGAGGATGAAGTGACATGTATTCATAGAAATTTTTTCTCTGTACATCGATGCGCAACTAAATGAAGCAAATGGAAAGAATAATGATGAACGGTGAAGTGGAGAAGAAACAAGAGTCAGAGTGTGTAGGTAACAATTCTAGACACGAGGCGAATAAAAATGTGACATAGTCATTATTTTAGTTGAGAAGGGGCGTGAGATTCAATATATTCAACGAAAGTCAAGATGAAGGTATTTAGATGTAGACACCAATTCAGTTTGATTCTGCAACATGCGGGGAGTTTTTGAAGACATTGGAAACATCTCTATTGATTGAAAGAGTTAACACAATTGGAAATGAGAATAGGAACAAATTACAAAATTGAACGAAAATATGATCATCAATGTAACATATAAGTCAGGTGACATAGCTCTGAGCCGAATTTACAACGAAGAGTAACTTACATTGATATGAAGATTCAACGTTCACTCTCGATATCTATCGAAACAAATTAACGATAATGTGACGACTAGCTTAAACGTCTAACAGCAATCGGAGAATTCGACAAATAACATAAATAAAAACATTTAGGCAACAACAATCGATTGAGAGGAATCGTACCTGCCGCCACGCCGGACATCATCGATACGCTCCGTGTTGTCGTTAAGATGAATATGACAATTTAAATTAAAAAATAAAATATTGGAACGTGTGATAACTTACGATCAAAATTGCGAGATACTGATGAGGTTATTTCAACATCCGTATTATCATTAACGGTCGAAATGGAGAAGAAAACACAAAACGACAACAATCATGTAGGAAATAAAAGAGGAAAAAAAACAAAAGTAAGTGAGAGGTGATAACTCAATTTCTCGTTGCAATGTGTAACTCGCATTGAGTTCTAATTCGTTTCTTCTTGATTCCAATGTCCTTCATTTTCATTTTTCTCGAGGATGAATTTGAGAAAATATTTCATCACCTTCGAAGTTGAGAAACTGTATGTTGAAACGTGGAATATCCAATGTCATATAGTCTACCATCAAGACGAAAGAAAAACACGAAATAATGCTGATTCACTAATTACGCTACGTCTTGATGGTTTCAATATGATGTAGAACAGAGATATTGAATTTTGGAAATACCATTGAGGAAAAAACATAAGTATGCACCCTCAACTTTTACCAAAGATTCCAGATTACGTATCAAATTCGGCCCAGCAGACTCGAAAGTAAAGAAAATCAAATGAGGAATAATTTCGAATCCATCAAACAACGAATAGGAAATAATAATACTTTATCATCCGTATTTGTTCACACACCTTCGCCAGGTTTGCGGTCAAGTCCACCGGCAGATGTGGCACGTTTTTTGCTTCCGTCGAGCTCCCGTTCGCTCGATCTCCTCGTGAGTGGTTGCGCTGCCGGAAACATCATGACATTAGTAGTGGATGTGGCCCGTCGTGTGCCCCAGAATGTTGAACCACCCGTATCAGCTGGTTCAAGCATCCGTGGTGTCGAACTGCCAAATGCAAATACGATGTGCGACCGTTCATTCTTTTTCTTCGCTTCTATGCGCGCCTCACGCTCTTGATTCTTTCGCAATATCGCTTCCCTTCGTTCCCGCTCCGCTTCCCATATCAGACGTTTCCTCTCTTCTACTTGACTTCGTCTATGTCACAGGAAATCCAGATCAAATATGCATTGAATAACCTTTTATATAAATCAATATGAAAAATATTTGAGTAATGTAAATCCTTTGTAAAATTACCTGTCAGTGTCCCTTGATCTTAACTCATCAATACGTCTTCGTCGCTCAACATCACGTTGTTCACGAAATCTTTGCGCTGACAAAGCTTGCTGCTTCAATTCCTCGAGTTTTCGAAGTCGTTCTTCATTTTGTCTATCACGCACTAGTTTAACTCTGTCCACATCTTTCCCACTTCCAGCCGACTCTCGTCCTGAAATGCAGCATTTCGAACATTACTTCAATGCCTTATCTCTTTATTACATTTGTGCTTAGATCTATCAGTGATGTAGGCTTTTAAAAGAAAAGATATTGAAGCTCTCCCATGATTCGTCATCAGTTATAGACAATAGAAGAAGATAAGACGAGAAGTAGGGAATGCAATAAAATTTGAATCGAACGAAAGACAACGGGAAAATAATTCATTTTATTGTCATTCGTGAGGATAGGATAGGAGAAGAAGATAGAATGATGCTTGAATTGAGTTGTTATACCTTGCTTGTCATTAAGCTGATCGCCATCTAAGGAGTCTTCGTCGTAGAAACTGCGACGCTTCGAATCTGTTGATATGTTTTTACGTATTTATTTACAATTCGCAAATATAAATTTCATCAATTTTTCAATCGCATAACCTTATGGTTTAAATTGTAACGAAAAGGAGAAAAACTCAAAAATATTTGTTTATAATCCGTAAAAATCGCAGGTAATTAGTCAAGAGAGTTAGAAAATTCATTTGTTAGTTCATCGCAATTGTTACTATTTAGTTAATCGAGTGTAAATAACGTGTATGTATTTATACGGGCAAATACAAGTGGATGAAAAGTTCAAATTGAGTCTATGAATAATTCAGATTGATATTCTTGTTTATAAAACAAAAGTTTGTCATAACAATTGTTAGTTGCGGTATGGACTCAATTCCAGTTGGGATTCGGTGCTCACGCTTTCCGGATTATCGTTTCTCACCGCATTGTTGGTTCCAATGATACATACGCAGAATTATAGCGATTAATATCTATCCTATAGCAAATTTGCTGTTGGTAGACTAAGAAAAAAAACTGAACATTAGAAAATCCACGCAAACATTTTGTTTCTGGTCAAACCATGCACGAACACGAATACCTGACACAAGTATACCTGGTAGTTGTCTTAATTCTTCATCATATCCAACATTAGCAAACCAGTGCATTGTTTGTTCTGAGGAAAAGAAATTATATAGAGAACTTTTGGAGGCAAAAAAAAATTGATCTTCGTATCATTCAGTCGCGACCATTTTTCAATTCCGACTGCTGCATGAAAAGGTCTTTACACTGCGCCGGAAACTAGAAATTGCAGTTGGATAATGCTCTAGATTAATTAGGAATACTCTATCGAGTTTCATAGGGAAGGAAGCGCGTTGCGCACTATGAGCCCACTTCAAGACATTATTTCCGGCTGCTGATTGCAAGTGTCAGGAGTAGTATTAACTGTTCGTATGCATTCAGTGATCGGTATCTGTGTCGTTGCATTCAGTCATTACAGTCTGTTTCACTCATTCGTCAGACGTGCAGCGATGAACAAACTCGTCAGCAGGTGTTGCATTCATTACATCTGAACCAGGGAGAATTGTGGAACATTCAACAATTAATAGTTTTTTCCTCGATGAATACAACTGAATTTATTATTCTGTCGCAATTTATGTTTAGATCCAATGTAAGAATTTAATGTCATTTTCTCATTCAAATCGACTTTTCCTGTAAAATATCAACGCACACATCACTTCGTACCATCGATACAAGTGGGAATTATCCAATTAATTCAATTTCTAGTGGTAGAGTATGAGGTATATATGAAGTTCATGAACATCGAACGTTATAAAAAGCGATAGAGTCATTGAAATGAGCAGAATTATTGATCGAAACAGTGCGATAATAGTTTATACACGTTCATTCAGGAACTCGCGTGTTTCAAGGAATTTATGGAGGAAAAACAAAATTTAGGTGAGAATTGGCAAGTACATCTAAGACTCAATTTGTTCTCACGTTCGTGGTGATCATAACAATTTCAATTGATCTTGAGATTCAGTTTTTTCTTATGAACTTCCCACTATGAAATGAAAACATTTCAAATGACTTCAATGAACATGGATATCAAAGTTGGAATATTTACAAATCGATGACACTGTCAATAGGGTGGCAATCGTGTTTCTTACTTCATAGATGAGAATGATGAAATGCTCATTTAATCATTCTACTACCGCATAAACACGCAGCCTATGTCGCTATAATGACTTGAATATGTAATGGAACTTCGATACCAATCAAAGCATGTGAAAGAGTAATTTCTTGAGTGGTCACAAATTATCATGCACATGTTCAAAGTGTCATCGTTTCATGAGCAGAGTTGGATTCTTGCAGTTCACAATGATCAACATACATCAGCTATGATGATATGGAAATCTTTATGCAGATATAATTTTACGACAGGAAGATAAAAAAGGTGAAACTCTGATCCATCTCTCACGAGAGCGGATAATCTGTGAATGACGAGTTGGAAAAATCACTAAATTTCTCATAACATTCCATGGAATGAAGAACCCATGGTACTGGGCTAGTGAAGTAACATTACGATATCGCGAACAGAAATAATTTTGATTAATGTTCACGGTGAATAATTGAAGCTGTTGGAAATGTGCGCAGTCCATCTCTTATCATCAATATTTCAGTATTCACGAATTTGAATAAAATATGGTAAATTTTTCAACTGTAATTAATTCAGTTTGATATTATTCAATTTTATGAATAGGGGATGATGTTTGGTGGAAAAGATGAAAAATGTCTGCTCAATACCTAACATGGCAGGGTCGTGACTGTCGGTATTTCTGAATTGTATTTGTGAAATGTTCCATTGTGAGGATTAAGAATGAAATTTCTGTGTCACTGGTCATCCCCCAACGTCTCAAAGTAGTTTTCGATATTCAGACATAGGAGTAAGTTATTGAGAAGGATGAATTTATATTTTTCCTACCACTGATGCCCCTATTTTATCATTAAATGAATGTAATTGAATTATTCTGAATGCAAAATATGTCTGCAAACCAGCGAATTGAAAAACTGTCTGTTGGAATATTGCGGGATAGGAAGAGTGCATAACTGTATATTACACAACATTTTCATGCTGTTGTAGGAAACAAAATTTTATCTCGTCTCCAATGGTAGGTGCTAACGATTGAGGAAAATACACATCGGCATATGCATGAATGGAATAATCAACGGAAATGTCGATCGTCAGCATTTGAGCGAGGAAAGCGAGAAGTCACAATATGACGAAAGTGACAAGAAACGAGAGATCAGGACATATGGCAATTTTTATTGATGCTCACACACACACACGAAGTAACGGCAATTGAATTTGGTTGAGTTTTCTTTTTTGGTTTTGCCATTCCGCTGCGTTCGTTATGAAAAATCGTGAATTTTATTATTTACATGAAACATTCGTATACAAATATAAAAAAAATTGTGATTTAACCCCAGGAATTAATCAAATTTTCTCGTCACTTTTTTCACTTGAATGTTCAGTCTATGACATTGTTTTCAATTCTTTGTTTTTTCTCCTTATTCAAATTGGGGACCATGTGGATTTTTTTCATTTCTATGAGACCAGATTTCATCTTCAAAGAATTGTTGAAGTGTGAATAAAAACGGTTGAGTTGAATGAAAGAAGCATACACAAGTGGTGGAGCCTGTAGAAAAAACAAGAAAAGATTTTTCGTTGGTTATATATTCTACATGCATTCGCAGGATATTTTTTGGGGGAAAATGGGGGGTGGAGGATAGGAAAAAAATACCGTTGGAACAGACACATAAAATGAAGGCGAGAGCTTGTCAAGAGGGCTGCGCAAACATTCTCAAGTCTCTCAAATACTCTGTAAAACTCTCATTTTTACTGTTAATATTTGCATACGTATGTATGTATGCATGTCTATGTGCACTAATCGTTCACAAGTAGTTTTTGAAAGTGAGTCGGTTGGATACACAATAAAAACCTTTCTATCTTCTTTTCATTTCACAAGCTATGCTAGAAGTCTTTGACATACTTCATGCCATCTTATCCTTCAGTTTTAACACTTTTTTCATTTCGATATTTGTTTACATGTTAAAAATGCAGTAACATGATGACGGCAGTGATATGAAAAGCAAGTGGTACAGGAGTATAAAAACTCTTTTGAGAAAAGGTAATGATCACGAGTAAACAAAAAATATTTCTTCGCTTTTTCAATTCATGACACTTCTTTATCATTTGAAGATAAATTGAAAAATTTCCAACTATCTGTCGATTATTTCTCATTTTGGGCTTCATTAAAATTTATGAAATGCTAACCCGATGAAAGGAATTAATGAAAATTTCAGACTAATCCAAAAGAATTAACTCATGAATTCACAAGTGTCAAAACTTTTACACAATGAACGAATAAATTTACTCTTCAGTGAAGCGTGTATTGTTGGAAAGTATGAATGAGAATTCTCTCTTTTATTATCTGAATATACACATGAACTTCATGCTTTACCGTTTGTGTTTTCTCGTTAAGAATTAATGATGCATCGATGATATGACGGTGTTTCACACGTGCTGAGAATCAGATAATTATTTAATGCTTCGTATTCGTTAAAATAATAACGAAACTATGGATGAATGGCGTTTTCATGAATATGTGATGTTCATATCCAAGTCTGGAAAATATATTGGGAGACAGGGCGCGAATGAAATCTATTTGTTAAATTCTATTTAGAATATCGAATGAATAATAATATTCAGTAAATATTGTATGTTGTATTTATATTCAGGAATTCGATCCATTCAACTTCATGTCCATATTTCATTGAAACCGAGGAATCATATTCAGTTCTCATGTTTGACATTGATACATTTTGTTGTCGACACCGGGACATAGATGAATTGTGTTACCCTCAAGCTTTCAGGAGACTCATGATTCATATTTTCTTACACTATCAAGGAAAGCACATTTCATTCTCGTGAGGTTTATTTTGTGTCGGTTTTGAAAGTTTTGAAACATTACAACACCGTAGATTGCGATGAAAATTCTGGTTTGGATAGACCAGGGACTATGAAGGGTACATCAGTGAGATCATTCGTCAACGTTTACAAACGTCGGTGCACAATTTTATCGTAAATTTTGATTCTTTGACTCCTGTTATCAATATAAACGATTCTGTACTATCTAAACAATTACTGTTCAATGTTACAATGTGCAAAACTTGTTCTATGAAGTTTTTCATTGACGTATTGAAGTTGGTCCACCTGTTGCAATGACTGGAACATTTGCTCAATAACTTTCGAGGAATGTTAATATCGTAAATTACAAATTATCATGGAAAGGTCTCAATAGTTCAAAAGGAAGATTTTTCTTATTCACTCGATATAACATGGCAAGTTCACACACATACCACGAAACTGAAGTAAAGATTGAGATTTTGAAGTGGCTGCTAAAATTTTTTCCCGAATTTCGGATTCAAAAGAGGTCATGAAAACAAATTTACAACGAGATGACTTGTAACTCCCAGGGTTTGTATTGTATTTCTTCACTCGCTGAGATGAGTTCCCTCGGTTCTAATACGACAGAATGATTTTGTATTCTCCACGAAAAGGGAGATGAAAGAAAGGTTATGAAGAAACAAAAAATATTTCTGATGATACTTTTCTTCAAAAAATTTAAATGAAAGAATATAAGAAAAAGTAACAAAATTTAAAGTTTCTTAAGTTTCTAGATGGCGAGTTTGAATATAGCACTTCTTCAATTGTCTCCTGCTTCACCTCCATCTAAAACGAGTGAGGGTAAAACGGATGGGGAAAAAAGTGAGATGTGAATGCGATTGGCAACGAAAGTGGTATGAAAGTTCTACAAACGTGTATGGAGCTATACAGCTCTTTTGAATTTACGTGTATGTTTCATCGCTCACTGTCAAGCCAACTTGAACACGAAAAGTTGTATGTCCAATACTCAAGGGAAAAATCAATGACGAATTGTAGAACAAGTAGATATATGTCGTACGAACGAGTTACAAATGAGGAAAAGAAAACAAACTGTGGGTGAATGAATGGAAGAGACAAAGAATGGAGATAATGATGGATGTAGTACATTGCACGTTTCAACAAAGAATTGAAAAATAGGAACAACAACGACTGAATCAAATACACAATGAACTTGTTTTCTCACTGATTGAATAAGTGTTAACTCAGAATTGATACCGATATGGTCTTTGTGTTTGTTTGTGGTTTGTCAATCATGCAATTGTCATGAATGATATTGAAAAATATCGGTGCGAATTATTTGGATTGGGATTAAGATTCATTTGGAGAGTACGTTCGTCCATTTTCGTTCCTCATTGTTGTGTTATCATCATAGACCGCAATATCGGTAGCAATACAAAATGAACTCAATTGTAATCATCATCATTTTAATTACTACCCACTTCGATATTCATTAAAAACTATTGTGAATTTAATTGAACTTTTTTTTTATTTCATTTCAGGAACAATCACAAAATAATGACATGAATTCATTCTGGACCGTAGTAAACGCGTTTAATATTTAATGAGTAAACCAGCGTGTACATAACAAACGTAACGAGTTGAAGAGAAATCAAATTTATAGATTTTGCTATGTTGACATGAACTCGGACTGAGTTCAAACTTCGAAGATGAGTAGATTGGTCAATCGGAGTCACTTAAAATAATTCTGTGTGCGAATTTCTTGCTTTGGCAAATGAAATGCATTCACATCGGATTACGAACTAACCTTTCGTGAGAGAGTGGCGATTGTGTGCGGAGCTGGACCTTTGGTTAGTTTCATCGGGAGCACCTCCGGCTGTAACAAAAATGAAACAAAAATTTATTCAACAATTCATTTATAAATAGTGAAATGAAATGGAACAACCTCACACGTCGAGCTATCAAGTACTCTGCCATTAATCAATCGGTTGAATTATAGATTTCCTAATTTTAGCGTGTCCTAAAGTAATCCAATATCAATTTTCCCAATGCGATAATGGCCCATCTTTTTCATCAATACATTCCGGTATGACGAGCACAAAATGTATGCGGTCATTAACGAGAGGGTGAGGCAAAAGTGATAGTGAGATCAACATTGGTAGAGTGATGAAGCTGAACAGGAGATTAATATCGACCTGTGTTGATCGCGTCGTGCAAGAGGATGAAATGGCCCACAATAATGTCAAGAGCTATAATCATAAGTGTGACGTAGACATGCCTGAGGACACAATTGCGTGAACAGCAGAACTGAGGTAAGAGATAATTGTGGTGTACAATCTTCGTAGTTGTAACAATACAGACCAATAGAATTGTGATTGGTGCAGAAGATGTTGGATGTTGAAAGGGGTGTAGAGATGATGATGATTATGACATAAAGATTGCTACCAACATAATGAACATACTTGTGGCAATTGAGGTTATCAAATACCAAACAAACGTGTCCCATGACTCCATCAGTCAGTGATTGTCATTTAGGGATCTAGATCACGAAACGAAATATAACAACAACAAATTTCAGGGCCGGAAATCACGGCATTCAATGATGAATTCAATAGAAATGAATTGTATATTGGAAAACATTTTGAGGTATTCGATATTGTAAGTGACGCATGAGAGGATAACACTCATCCAACTTCCAGAGAGCACTCGCAGCACGTCAGCATTCATGGATAAATTCGACAATACAATTGGACATTGGTAAACCTTTGTTACTGTGAAGAGATCTTGTTCTGAAAATGAATAAGGAGATGAATTGACAATAATTGTGTGTTGGATAATTTTCACCACCTGCTTTCGACTATCGATAATTATCATAAAAATAATTCATCCAACCAGATTCGAATATTATCACCAGAACGTTTCAAATTATCTACAAAGTTTTAGTTGGATTGGTTGTGATGCTTTCGAGATGATATTCCACACTGCAACTGTATAAAAATTTCGATGAGAATGTGGATGTTTGCAATGTTATTTTAGAAAGATGAGCTTTGATATTTCGTAGTTTGTAGCAAGAAAGTATCTGTAGATGGTACGACGTGACGAGTGAAATAGTGATTTTGGGAGAGGATAGAGATTGCCATGTTCTCTTTATCGAAGGTATTCACATGCATGCGCACTCTCTCAGGAGTAATCTAACGCTGCCGTCAGCCGAGGATATGAAGGCTGAGGGAGTTTGCTGCACATGCATATATTTACACGAGCTTGCGGGCAAATTGGAAATCTCAGCTCTTAGTATTACATAGTTCAGTGCACACTCTGAAACATCACGTTGATTTATACTGAAAGATATTAACTAAACTGCACACACGAATATAATTAATACAACTTTTACATATAAGTATTTAATATTAATTTTCAAGAGTGAGTCAGCTATTTAAAAAATAACGCAGTGCATTAAAACTGATGGAGATGCTCTGATATTCAAGTCTGTTGATGCTAATTGTTGAGATGCGAATTTTTTATACTGTGCATTTCACATTGAGATTAAGTCGATTCTCAATTACAGAAAGTAAATCACTGAAACTTCATTGTCCGAATTGGCAGTTAAAGTAGTTGGTTGAATCAAATGCCCATCGTTTGCTACACAAAATTTTTCAATTGTGTACTACCCTGAACATTTAAGTCTATTGGAAACTATTCGTAATCATCCACGAAATGAGAAGGCTTGATGCTGTTGTGTCTATCAACTTTTATTCGTTTTATCTCAACATGATTTTATTCTTATTAAACTACGAGTCTTGATATTCTTATCTAGTTCTCGTTGCGTTATCGACGTGTTTTATTGTACTCAGATTCTTTTATCAAACCTCATGAGCATTCCAACTTGATTTTTCATAGTTTGTCATTGTGAATGTTGTTGCATGTCATGGCACTCTGTCTCAATTTCACGTTTTACGTCAATGTTTCCATCCACATAATATTCCAGTGGATAAGACTTGGGCATTGACATTATGTGGAATATCTCCAAATAAATGCACAAATTTGGAAATTCATATTTCCAAAAGAATGGAAAAAGTTCGTTCGCTCATGGAAATTCTGTTTCCTTAGCGTAATGGTATAAGCTATATAAATGCAAGCTTTCATGTGCATCTAGTGGGGTGGAATGAATTTTTTATGATCATGTTCAGGTCAAAGATGAAATTTTTATTCCTTTTATCATGGGAAAATCTATTAATCTGAAGATATGTTACAACCTCTTTATCGCTGTTATATGAATATGTTTCAAATTTTTTCTCTCTCTCGCAAAACTACATTTTTTTGGAGTGATATTTCCGGAAAATGACGCACCGATTCAAGGAAAAGACAAAAAGATTCATCTGGCAATTATCAAGAAGCCGAAAAATTCAAATGCAATGATTATGAGAACACTTGAAATAATTGGTGTTCATACAATTGATAATCTTTATTCTTTCCAAAACTCTCATAATAATTGACGTGATAAGATTCTCATCTGAATAATTACGTCAGCTATTGTATTTTTTTATTGCCGCAATGGTAGTAGAAAAGTAACGAGGGTAGCATTTGAGAACGGGGAGAAAGCTAAAATGCCAACTTTTATTCACAACAATGAATGAGAACTGAATGTCGGAGTTTTGTGTATTTTTGGTACCATCACAAGACGTATTTGTGTCACTATTTGTGTCAGAATTTCATTCAGGTGGTCGTCAATGCGTTTCCACGGTGACATATACGACTACCATTACCATCATCCTAATCCCAACACCGTCGTCTCTGCTTCTCACCCTCTTTTCCCACCCTTCCTACACAAACTCTTCGAGAAAAAGTTTGCAATCTCTCTTTCTCCAGAAACTTATTATTTATAAAAACCACTACAGTTTTTTGGCGTGTGAATTTTTGATGTACACATAATGATGAAAGCAAACTATAAAACTCTTATAACGATGTGAAACGCTATAACGTTATTTCTTTCAATTTTTGTATACTTCTCAGCGATTCTGAATCACGTTGGAGCTGTTGGTTTTTGTGTTTGCGCCTCTACTTATTATCTTTGACGTGCTTTAAATTAGATGAAGGCGATGCAAAGGCGACGAGCCTGGAAAGGTGGTGACGAGGGAGTGAAAGAGCTTGCGTGTAATTATACTGGAACTTCGTTTGCCTCGAATGAATTTTATTTGAATTTGAAATAACGTTCATATTAAAACAAAATTTTCCGTTATGATGTCAACAACGAGAGTCATTATTTATAAAACACAGAGAAACAAGAAAAAGAAATCTTCATCGTGCTTGAATTGTAAAATTTTTTTCATGCAGATTTATTTTATTTAAATTACAAAATGAATTGCTTCAAACTTAAAGACATGGAAACAGAATTTTCTTCAAACGAAAGAGTTTGTGCGCGTGAGGTCAAGTATATATATATGTGTATATATGTGAATGTGATATGGATTCGTGTGCACGGCTGCATTGAATGAAGCCGGCTTCGTTGAACAATACGTCATGGAAGCCGATTTAATTTTGTACCTAAAATGCACCATGTCTCGGCTTGAATACACCCACACTATCACATTTAGTCTCTCTTCTCGTTATATATACACGTATACGAATACACAGAGTTAGATAAGAAAAGACACAGGGGTATGTAGCCAGCTTTTAATGCTACAATACTCACTTCTTAAAAGGTGGAGTCTATTGGAATACAGACATTGAAGCAGACCACTCGATCGGTGCCTAACCACGACAATAAATACAAATTTTATGAAAAAGAAAAAACGTAAAAACAAGGCTGGATAACTGGTAACTAAAAAAAAAGAGAAAAAAAACCAAAAAAAAATGTGAAGTAAAATTTTATTTTCATGTTTTCATGCCATTCATCAAGATATGACGTCGATATTTTTCTATTCAGTTGACTTTCGGGGGAAACCCTGTCTGCTTCATTTCAATGTGCTATTTTCGTGTTTGAATGAAAACTCCATCAATACATGCAGAATGAAATAAAAAATATTTCCTGATTGAAGAGGAATTTTATTTTTGTGACGGCATAATTATAAAATCAGATCCTCCATTTGTCGGTTGGTTTCATCCGGAATACATGCTCAATAAAGTTGATAGATATTCATGGAGGGCCGGCTAGATGTATTGAATGTATGCACACATGTACATGGTGGTGGATCAATGGAGATTGCGTGGTCTGTTGGGGTAGAATTCTGGCAAATATCTCAAGTTTACTAAGTTGGCACAGTTGTCTTGGCAAATATAACGAAATGTAAAGCTCGAGCGATTAGTTAGACGCTTGTATCTAAACATCCATATTGTGTTTACCATTAGATCACTCTTGTACGGTCACTTTGGTGAATACCTTCATGAAATTTGCATAAATTTCAGATCGATACATGGATAAGACGACGTGAATCCGAGAAATTAACTTCGAATTATTGAAAACTCGTACATGGAAAATCCGCCATCAATATTTTTGCATTCACAAAAAGGAGGAATCAGAACTTTTATCACTTCACAGGATGATGAATTCCTTGTTAACGTACACGACCCCCCGAACTTCGAATGATTTCAACGTTCGGTTTGGTGAACTCTGCTGCCGACGTGACGATTCGTCACGTACGCTAAATTGCTTAGCAAATAGCTCCGAGGCATTGCCTCGAGTGAAGGCGGGACAAAATACAATGGAGGGAAAGGATGTGAACGAGAGAGAGTGAGATAATGGTGATATCTCTTGCGAGGGGTGATAATACGATTATATGGCATTCGCGTGCAAACAAATGGATTTTCGATTCATTGTTAACTACCGACGGATGGAAATTAAAATAGGACAAACTTCATTGTTTAATAATTAATTCCATTGCAAATAATGATTGCATCCGAATGGAAGATCAAATAATTTGAATACATGCACCCATTGAACCACTGTCAGCTACGCGAATGTTTCGATTATCGTTTCACAATTGCATGAAAAAAATTTTAATCCGTGTGAATAAATTATTTTCATTGGCCGTCGAATATGGATTCACTTGTATTTCCATGAAATTCTTCTTCCCACTGGGCTTGGAAAATGGAAAAACTGGCGCCAGTTGTCATTCGTGCCAAGGTTGATGACCCTGAACCTGGCATGCAACCAATTCATACATTTCTTCGTTCGCGGGAGATTGCCCGAGGAATTTTGCAGTGGAAATATATTATCCGAGAAAATAAAAAATTAGGAAAGACTGCAGTTAGATAGATAGGTAGATAGTCAATCCATAACTATATGCACATCCATGCGCCACATTGGAGTCATTGGCAACGAATGCGAGTTGAATTCATTTGATGTCTTTCATCCATAATCGATAGAAATTCACTCGTACTTGAAACGGATCACCCATCTACAGCACTGCATTATCTTCAATCCAATAGAAATGTGAGTGGGTACATCAATTTATGGATTTACTGCCAATTTTTCTAAAATATATTCCGATAGAATTCAGTCATACATATGCTGGGTATTTTTATTTAGTTAAATTTCGTCACCCCATAATGTACATGAAAACACACCGTTTCATTTTCTCTTTGATGAATCCCACCACTGCACATTATTGATTCATCTCAATTGAATCAGTTCATATTGAAAACCTCCATGTACCATTCATTAGCCATATAAAAGATTTCCAATATTTTGTCATGGAAGTTGGGACATTGATTTTACTCATTCAAAATGCGTCGTCGATAATATCAAAATCAGTCTGAAAAGTGTATTCGATTGATGATTTGGTTGAAGTATGTTCATATGAGACAGAATTTATTTGGAGGGAAATTTTAGCGTATGATGATGAGAACTTGTCCCTGAATTTCATTGCGATCCCATGAAAACACCATTGCTCTTTGTCATTACATTCTTCATCGTATAACAATCATCGAACAATTCAATATTCATTGAATTGTGGTTCAGCCTCATTTAGTCTATGCAAATCAAGACATGAATCATTTACAATTGATTCGTATCTGATTAAATTACGATCAATGAGTGGCTTTACGTTCTTCATTATCTCTCAGAGACAACAAGACAAATGAGCAACTACTTCCAATATGATCATAGACACTGCCTGAATTCCCAATAAACAGGAACTTCTTTCTTTAACCTATACAAAAATTTCACCACATTCAATTATTTGCTTCGGTCAAGGAATCATCACACTGAGAGAGTCGATGGAAACTCTTCTAACATCCCTGAAAAAGTCAGAAGTTAAAATCATATGACCCTTCCTAGCAGTCATGCATTACACTCCAGTTATTTTTCATGTCATCGCATCAATATCTCATGAATGAATCTCCATCGATTTTTAATCGACACAAGAACTACAAAATGATTGTTGAGCAGAAGGTTTTTTCATCGAAAATAATTTGGCAAATGCACAAATGAGGCACCAGTACACTGACAAATATTTCCCAATCCGGCGCCACTTTGACACACAATGCTCTTCTTCTATTTTTTATAATTCATAAGAGATCAACAAGGTAAGGCAAGAAATGAAGACTGCCATCATGTGTCTCAGGTATGGTTAGTAGGTTGTGACTGTATTCAGTGAGTTTCGACAAAGACCCATATAATGAAATTCCATTACGCCATATAACTCATGAGGCGACATGGCATATCGGAATCCTTTTCCCATACCATTTGGAGCGTATGCTCTCACATGTGGCTGTTTTCACTGATGCCCGGCCACACCAGCGAAGCGATACGCATTGGACATGAGACAAGGTGAGTGTGCGACAGCTATCTCAACTATGTATCTATATAAACCAAATTCGTGTGGCATTGGGACCAATTGCTGGACTCAAGACACCTCACGTGCAATGTGATGTACATATGTACACATGGTCCATAATTCTATACTGCTCGTGTTGATCAGAACATCCCTGAGAGATGTATGGGCTCATTCCCCCCTTATGAATTCATTTTTCGTCTTAGAACGTGTCTGACTCTTTTCAACATTCTGCAAAATCGGAAATAGTTCCAATGTCGGGTCTGGGGGATGATGGTAATAATCATAATAACATGTTGGAAATTTTCTTCCATGTTGTCGGTAAAATGGGGTTGATGGTGGAATATTCTAATGAAGATTTGATACGCTGAAAAAAGTTTGTGAAGAAAATTTTGTATTCAAACTGAAACCTTAATTCGAAGGCTGTACGAGTTCATTTATTTCCATACCATCAGAAAGTTCTTGTTTTTTTTTTAATACACCCGTCGAATGTCGTAGGATTTTACAATGAAGAAAATGTGACCATTTTCAGTTCAACGAATACGCTGCTGTATATATAACGTTGAGGACATTCATAACGAATTTGTAATGATATGAATACACGGGAATGGCAATATGCAAACGCTAATTTTATATTGATGCAACAATTTCATTTTATCATTATGAGATAAATGATGAAATATAAATAGTTCGCGTGTTAATCCATGTGCTGCAGCCTAGGTATTGATTGGATTAATTGTGCTCATTACTGCATGAGATATTTACAGTAACGAAGATGAAAATATTTTGAAAATGTCCCAGTTGGATTTTCATCATCCGTCGCACCGGTAATTCTTCCTGCTCTGTGACTGAATTCGAGCTCTTACGAAATGCTTATTATGACTTCAGTTAAGCTCACAGAGGTGATTTTTATTTAATTTCAACTGAAAAAAAAAATAAATCCGTGATTTCCTGGTGAAAAAATTGATCTTTTTATATTCGTAATTCGCATTTCGTGCAGAGTTCAAGCTTAAATTCACTTCGGTAGTTATTCATGGGTCATTAAATGTTAAATTCTAGGTATCGTAACGAGAGTTAGAGGAAAATTTCGGAATCTCATTGACCGAATTTTGAATCAAATCAAGAACCTTCAACTACTTCCGTTTTTGTTTCTATGACAATGTAACCTCTTGAGTAAAATCGAATTGGTAAGTGAATAAGTGAGCAAAGCTAATAACAAAGCTAACAATCAATCAAAGTTCTTATCCAAGCCCATTTCGTCCAAAAATGTTTGCGCAATGTGATGGAGGAGTAGAGTAATGGAATTGCACTTCAGATTACGAATCAAGTATCCAGTCAATATGAGTTTTTCATGGATAATATAAATTTCATCCTTTTTTTTTCTGTTTCCATTTCCTCAATTTTTCGCTGCTTGTTTGGAGATAAAATCTAGGACAAAATGCAACGCAAAATTTCCATCAATAATTCATCTCAACCCCGTCGTACTCTAATCTACCTCGTCATCTCAATTTTCCCTATTTTTCGTCCTATCAATTTGAAATTTTCCATTCGACACACTGAAGATATCTTTCTTCATCCAGTTCTTGCCCCTCACTACTTTGTTCATGATGCTGCCAAGTTCAAGCTAAACCGCATAAACGTGAGGAGATAGAAACGATGAAAAAAAAAAATTAATTGTGTTTGAATGCGAGGTTTAACCCGAATCCCAATAACATCGCATTGATATTATTGTGACAATAGTAAAAATGTCTTTTCCCATCTAATCATTTTCCATCTTCAATATTTTTTATTTGACCTCTTTGTCGCTTTTGAATCCCCAACGATCCGATAAGCTTCATCGCGCATATTGAGGTAACGATGTAAATTATCAGTACGCTCCCAGACATCCCCGGACACTTCTCATCCTATTCGCTATTCACTATACCGACACCACCACTGAATCTCGCCCGCGGACATTCGTTGGCACACAAAAGAAATTCCCGGTCCTCGTAGTGAAATCCAATAATCGCCAGAGGGTTATACTGTAATATGATCGATTCTGAACTGTTCCACTAGTTTGTACTCGTGTGATGTTCTACAATGAAAAAAGAATCATCACTCAGAGCAAAATTCACAGAGAATTCTCCAGAGAAGTAAAAATTCGTACGAATGAGAGACAGAAAATATTCAACCGTACGAATGTGTACATAAAAATTTTGTTGTTGAAGTAAAATATCTTCAAACTGTCTCATGCAATGAAGCAAAAAATGTAGCTGGTGATAATAAAAAAAAATATCAACATCTCTCTACAAAATGTTAACCGATTTGGATAGCCATTTTGTCTACACTTGAAAACAAAAATTTTTCGACAACAGATCTATGAACATCTGCAGTTCATACCAGATTCGAGTGTATTCTCGATCAAAGATATTTTCCACTTCGTGAGTAGGAATAGACGCGACTGCGCTCAACGTCACTCACAGGCTGACGTAGATCTGACACAAGTTTATGAGTTCCATATTTACGACATAAAATAGAGTGACACAGAACTATTCCATATCTATTCCATGAGGATTCACATCTATTTGAAAAATATTTCCAGAACACTTTAGAGAGTCAGCTGTCGTACTACAAGACACAGAATTCCATTCGAATCTTATTAAGATGGGTTGAATTATGACGGAGGATGTAGTCAGAATATATTGAAAAGAATGGGCGAGTCACACGCAACTCACTTGTTGTGTAGTTCATTTTTACATAAAAATGTATTTTTCCAGTTTTTTTATCGCCAAGGCATAGAGAATATTGACTAGAATAATGTTCCAATGGACGAAGAGCATTGTATGATAATTAAATGAATGTGCACATGCACGTGGAGGTTTCACTCGTTAATTTTCTCAGTTTTCACTGCGTTCCATGAATTTTGATAGTTAATGGAGGTCGTACATTGCAAATGAGTTTAGCTACACCACAGTATCGTCCAGGAAAGTGTCTTTTACTTATATCTGCATCCGTTATCGCATTTCTTATCGTGAAAATTTACTTTCACACCAGACATTCCATATAGAGCGCTGTTGCGTGCACGTTTCTCCTCTCACATTTAGGTGTCAATGCCACCACAGCTTTCATAATTAATTCGGATGGCAGGACTTCATAATTTTTCATCTCACTGATGCCAAATCATCTAGTTTGTCAATAATGCGTAATCCAATTTTTCCTCTCATACATTTTTGAAGACTTATTCAATTGAAAATGGTAGAGGAAACCTTTTTACCAGACGCGACTTGATAGGTTTAAACAGGCTGAATAGCTACTGAGAATGATGTTATAAGATGGAACGGCGAAGGAAGTAAGACTCGTCTCCATTGCACGAGGGAGCTCGTACTGTTCCTCAACTAAAGAAAATTAGATTCACCATCACTTCTATCTTGGTTCTGTCTTTCAAGCCATATATACATAGAGATGTAAGTGTGTACACATATAATGGTGTGGGATTGTATGTATCCAATTCTCGCACGTTCCCTCTGGACACCCAGGCCGATGAAGCTTGATGGCTTCCGATTTAGGTCGCCACTGGCAATCAATTCGCCTGTCCAATGTTCCCCACTGAAAAGTTGACTATCGATCGTGAATGAAATGGCAAGAATGGCAGAATGGATGAAAAAAAAATTTGTGATGGTAATTAACAGCAGAAGAGATTAATTTCAGAAATTTTTTACGAGACACGATTGGATACAATGGGAGTAGTTCATGAGAGATGAAGTAGAATCTTATTGAATGTGACACTGTGCAGTGAGTTAATAAAATGTTTTACGGTGAATTTTAAATTAACACTCTGAGTGAATTCATGACGGGATAAAATGTGATATATAAGACATGAGAGTTAAAGAATGTTTGAAAGACATGTGAACTAAGTAGAACGAAAAACTTGGGTTGAGAGTTACATGGTCTTTATTTGGATCATTTGTTGTAAGTGTTATCGGTGGCACTTCGGCCGACCTAACCCTGAGTGTCTGTTGTACGACAGTTTGTCTTTGTTGTTGACAATGGAATTAGTTGCAGTAATGTATTGGAGCTAACGTTGTTATTCCAATCTTGGACCAATTCAAACTCAATTACTGTCGTAAATGTAGCTCACTAGCATTATTTGGTATTGGAAGCTTTGGACTCGCACAACTACAGACAAAGAGTCGGGCTGAGGAATTTAATATGAGAATTTGAAGTAATCCACCCCTGGAGAGAACGTCACAGAAGAGATGAACGTGAAAACGATGGGTTTGAAATGTTACATAAATCGTAAGCAAAATTTTTTTGTACTTGCATGAGCTATAGCTCTTGCAATATGGAAGTATTCTGGGAAAATTTCTTGCATCTCGGAATATTCAAGAACGAATGGGAAAGTATTGGACACTTCACAGTAATCCACCCTCTTCTCTTTACACTTAATCATTTTACAACTACGGGAAATAATTTTTTGTCTCAAATCCATCAGTTGCATTTCAGTGTTCAGAAACAATTCTCATTATTTTGTTTCACTGAATATAGTTCGATGTAGCTCTCAATTAATTGCAATAAATTATTCCGAAGTCTATAAATAGACCCAGGAATTCATTAGAACAGAAATGAAATAACGACAGTTTCAGTCTGTGGAGGAGTAATTGGAGGTTTTTAAAGATTATCGAATTTGAATTTTCAATGGGTAATTCTGAATGACCTGAAATCCGACCCATTATAATTTCAAATAGAAAGAGAGTTTAGATTTCGTGGCAGAAATCATAAAGTACTTCATCGAAGCCAATTTCACCTGCTATTATGTTCAATTTCATTCTTTTACTTAGTGCTAGATATTGGCAACGATTCCAACACTACTGTTCAATGATGCAGAAATTCTGGCTCTTGCTACAAGTTCATAGATGCGAATCTGAGATGGTCAGCGATTCATATCAAAGCGAACACTTGATGTGTATCGAGTGATTTCTGTATCACACAGTTTACTATTTTGCTGTTTCATCATAAAACCTCCATCTCTCGATGAATTCCTTCGACATTTAATTCGTTATCACCTTCTATCGTCTCAAGTTGGATAGTATATCTCTATTTTCTGAAACATATTAGTCCTTGACTCGCGATTTAAAAACCGATATAACTTTCAGCTGACTCTGAATGTGCACACGAGACGTTTGCAATTTTCATTCTATTTGAACAATTGAAAATAAAAATTGCATGAACGGAGCTTCTGAATTCGTTCGATTCAACTGAATGAAAAATTGGGTTAGCAAATCTGTTTTGCGATAAGATTTTTATCATTGGTTCATCTTTTTTAACTTTTTCGAAGTTGCAGAGAAAATGGACTGAGGAAAGGTTTCGCAGTCGAAAATCTGAGATCTTACCATTGTCATACTCTCATGGAAAACGATTGTATGTCATATGTAGATCTACTGACTTATTATTCAGATGATTTACCTTCATCACCCGACGTGGATGAGTCATCCTGATCGGTGGATGAGCCCGATGAGTCCCTCCTGTATCGCACGTATTCACGGCGTTGCTGGTAGTATTCGAAATTGTTATTTGTTTGGTTTTGATAATACTGGTTGGTGTTATAGTGGACGCGTTCACACGATGACGATCTAAACTCACGGCTTTCCGTGTCTGACGACAATGATGTGGTATTATTGACTCTGCGTCGTTCGCGTCGCCATTTTTTCGTGAAATCCGTCGTGAACATTCCCATTCGTCTTCTAAATGTATCAATTTATATTCAAATAATCGTCAACTAGATGCAATGAAATAAAATCTACAAAAACATCCATCTGACACCATAAAATTATTCACTTCCACCGAAGTGAAAGAAAATAATTCAAATTCAATATCATATGAATCAATTGTACAGATTCTACTCAATAAATGCTGAATCGTACTCCACATTATCGGTGTTGATCGATTTCTTGTTGCTGATCTGCCTCGTGTCCGTGTATACTGGCTCTGTTGGCTGACTGTTGAATTGTGATTTCGTTCCAATACCCGATGAAGATAACTCTCCGACTTGGTCATTGGTACTGTTGACATTTGCCAATTCAATGTTGGTAACAATCTTTGCTTCTTTGGCTGGTGAGGATGGCGGTGACGTTGGTGGCGATGGTGAGGGACTTCCTGTGCGACCAGCACTGTAGGAAACAGCTGCCTTACGGAGAGTCTCCCTGCACAGCTCTGAGAACATTCTGCCTCCCCCATGGCACCGGCCCTCGCGGACCACCGGTCTATATTGATTCACCAATTATTTATTCAGAATTCGTGTTATAGATTGCAAAGAAATACCACAACAACGACACACAACGACAACAATGGCGTTTATCACTTTTGTTTCTATCATGTGGTCTTTCAATTTCAATCATGATTCATGTATCATTCTAGTCTCAGTGATTTTGGTAACTCGGTCACACAGTGATGTTATTAAACATAAAACGGTGTGCGATTTGGTTGTTCAACCGGAACGATATCGAATTAATCTATTGGCTGGTTCGATTAATCTCTCATGATGTTCAGAAGAGCGTGGCGACCGCGTTTGCATCCACAAAATCTATCTCCCACATCTTACATTTATCGAGGATTTTTTCATCCCCCCATTTAGTTTCAGATCAATAATAATTGTGCTTTAATGTGAATTTTTTTTAGATATAAACCAAGTGTACACCATGTTGAAAACCGTAATGAGTTAGTTGAAACATTTTTGACGGAGTCGTAGGGTGAACAAAGGTCATAGGAAGACTGGACAAAAAAGAAGAATAGGTTTGGCGTCATGCCAGTACAACCAAGAGGACTTGATATACAGAATTCATGTTTTGTTGAAGGTACACTGTATATCATGTTCTTATATACGAGTGTGTTTTATGTGTTCATGGTTTCAAATGATAGCTAAGTTAATTTAGAAAAAGTCGTTTGATAACGTCATGAAACAACTTGCAAAGATTGTCAACGGGTGTTTTGATACGTTGAAAAATCGATTGAGGTTATAGTGCGAAACATTTGCAAAACGTTTCTGAAAGTTTTAGGCGCATTGCGAAATATTTGTCTATCAATATTGAATCGAGTTTGATAGGTTGATAGTAGCACAAAATGAAAGTTTTGGGACTGTACATGAGCTATGCGGCTGTCGTGTGGTAGCTGGAGGCACGCAAACTCTTATTGCTTAGTTACTGGACAACTTTGGTGACTTGATGCGGGACACGCGACTATTTACCCTCTCATTAGCCTGGAGTAAATGTGCAAGTGGAGCGCAGAACAATTCTCTCACTGAATGCATATTTCTTTTTGTGCTTAATAAATGGAGAAAAAAAAAGAAAAAAAAACTGAAAAAACACCAAAGGACTCCAATTGCGCAGTAGATATGACTTAGTTGAAGGACATATTAATGTTAAATGACTGTGCAAGAAAATTTCTCGGAGATATAATGATGGTGGTCGTTAGAACCCGAAACGTTTCATCACCAAACCGGAAATCCGGTGGGACTTACAAGAAGTAGACGAAGAGAATATGGATGAATAGGAATTGTAATGGAATGCAATTCATTTCGGTATGTCGCAGTTACATTGTTAGTCCAGAGAATGCACTTGAGAAGAAAATTCCGTCATTCAGTTTATATCTGTTGAATATCTTGGAGACGATAAAAAAAGTTGAAGAATACATAAGAGATGTCATGAGTTTATCCGCCCTCTGAGTAAAATAAGACAGAAGAGAAATGTTTAATAGTCAAAGTTTTTCATTACTTTAATTCTCAATTATGTGTTTATATCACGTTGTGTATTTCAGTTGTCTCGATTGCAACATAGAGCACACAAAACTTCTCAAAAGTATTCATACAATTCAAAAAGTTTGAATTGACGATATATTTTTCTTGGTGAATGTAGGTGCACAGCACTTAATATTTTCCACTAAAGTTTCTATCTCTTTTCTGTTTAAGGTCAAAAAGTCTTCTTGTCAAAATGAGGTTATGTGTTTCGTGTATATTGTTCAAAGTTTCAAGATAGAATGACGTGAATGATGTACTTTCAATTGTATCGGTTGTATCACATACAGACTTCCGAATGATCTTATTGACGTTCATTTACTCTATAAAGAATATCAAAGTGCCGTTATATCATAAAAATAAAATTCGAATACACAAACTACGGAAGTGTCATTGAAGACAAAGAACTCGATCATTTTGTTAATGTCAAGATGATGTACAAAGGGATGAAGTGGTTATCAAAGTACTCAGATTAATTGTACAGAGCAAGAACCAACTGTGTAAATCTCCTCGTGGTTGTTCAAATGTGAACACACGACATTCACCCGGGAAACGTGAACGAGCGTTAACGAAGAACGCCAGTTGGTCTCCGGGCGAAAACTGAAACAGACCAAAGAGGAAGAACGTGAACAAGCCGCGAGGATGGCGCTGGCATAGAGGACGTGCGCGGATTCCTCTGCGAGAGAGAGATGACGATTATTGTGCAGAGGGGGTTGAAATACGCCACAAGGTGGGAGTAAATTCCCTCTCTGTTACTTCCATCCCTCCATGGTCTACAGCGAGGACCAAAGCACGTATCAAGGGTAGTACGTGATATTCTTTACTCATGAAATTTATCATCGGACTTGTCTCCTCCTTTTGCTTTTCTTCGGTCAGTAGTGTTCCTAAATAAAAATCGTCAGAGGAAGAGACACAGATGATAGGACTTGTCTACTGCCCTAACTTTCTCCTGTGACTGAAGAGCAACAAATTGTTTTATTTGGAGGTCACTGGAAGAGAGCGAAATTCATCCCGTCTCATCATTCCTAGGCATTGCTACTTATATCATCCAATGTTTATCCTTATTGAGAAGAGTGAGGTGATGCAACATGCGCATGAGGGTTGGAACATGGAGTACGCCCGCCATTTTTGTATTCTACTATTCCACTCACTCTGTCGTTCTCGCTCTTTTCCAGTGTGCGTTTCACCGCCCAACATACTCGCAATGGCGCTGTTGCATCGATCAGTTGCGTCGCCACCTCCACTTTCTTCCGTTCTTCGCATTTAGTGAGAGAGGAAAATTCTACCACTCACGATTTATATTGCGTATATACAAACACACACATACATACGACTTTCTTGGATTCCAATGCCCCTGGTTTTTCCAACATTTCACATGGGTGATTGTCCCCAGAATTTTCCTCCCAATGAAAGTCTGATGTTTCTCCGTTCACTTATGTTTGTTGTTGGAGGTGGCAGGTGATTGTGATGGATATATTGGACATATGCACAGTCAAAGTTAAATTTGAAACGTCAATCATATTTGAAGAACACATGCACAATGAGTATCGCCATCTGGTGTTAAATTCAGTAAGGTCGAACCCTTGACCTTGCTACACATTTCTATGCGATGATTTTGTTATTGTTTTAGTGCTACGTGTCATTTGCATTTATGGCTGGAGGATGTTTCGGATCGATTGTCATTTATGTGAATCTAAACGATATGAGATCGATCGATATATTTCGGACGCGAGATAAAATTCTAGAGTTATTTAGGTCCAAACAATGATAACAAAATCACAATTTGCTTCGGGTTTCCCGAAGATATAGTGCTCGGATATTGATGTTCGTTTCCAATATTAACAACAGCTGCCCCCGTGAGATTGGACCCTTCCGGCTATATCTGAGATGGGGTGGAAAGATCCTGGACAACGAAGATGAAAGCTCGAACCAATAGCCCCTTAGGGGAACGTACGCCAAACTTCTTTTCCCCAGATACTTTCACTTTTTCCCTCTCATAATATAGAAAGCATTTCCATTCAATACCACAAACCAACAACTACCGAGTAACCTTGATGAAATGTCAATACGTACATTCATTGGAGATAGCGGCCACATTTTGTCGCTTCTAAATGTCGCCGAGGAATTTCAATTGTATCAACATTTGTTTCTAATTTAATAGATGAGAACTTCAGCAATCGCAACACTGTTTTATCACGAAAGATCGGACGAGTTATAATTTGCTGGAGGGGCAACTCTGTATAAACTTTCCATTTCACTGTCAATTGAAGTTTCGGAAGGACGTAATTTACTACACTACATCCGCACGAACAAATAAATTCATTTGCGAGAATGAAAATTAGATTACAAATTTAAATGACCGATTGGAAATTACGAATCAATTTTCCGTCCAAATGAAAAATACCTAATATAAATTCTTCTGTGTTTTTTTTTTTCATTCTCTCATAAAGGATGCTGCCCTGAAAATAATTCCATCATCACAAAATTCAATATCCGTTTTTATGTATACCTATGTTCGTCAACTGTATCTAACATCCGACGGGTTGTACACCACTTCTTCATTTGATTCGCGTAGAAACAATCGTGTGTTACATATACATCATCGACAAATGTCGTAAATACATTTGTGGTGCGTTGTCGTCGTACCATTAACTGAACGTCATCACCAACCACTCATGGATTTTCAATCAAACTTGGTGTTTGCATTTTTATTCAGGTTTCCCAAGCAAATCCCACCCCTTGGTGGCTGAAGCTATTGACAAGCAGCACTAACAAATCAAGAGAACCTCTCCAGTGCTCATGCCATATCGAGAACATATATATATATATATATATTCACATATTGAAGATGCGAAAATAGGGAGAAAAAAGAAAGTGAAATCTCGACAGTAATCAACAATATGTAATGTGGTTATTAATACACGAGTGAGATGATATTGAAATTTATGTTTTCCTTGGAGGATGAAGCCACGGGACATTAATAAAATTTTTACCTTATTTCCCCTTCATAAATAATCGATTTAGTTTTTTTTTGTGATTCCAGAGTCAACGAGGCCTTTATCTGTTGCAAGAAAATTGGTGTCAAGAGTTGTTGCTTTTGTCAATGTGAGTAAAAGTGTAACATACTGAAGGAGTCACATCTTTGTATATGAGTTCCTCAGCTGTTCTTTATCATGAATTAATTCTGCAGAGAATAAAAAAAATGTGGAAAAAAATATGAGGAAAATATTAGAGCGTTATATATATGCAGTGATAGATTAATTTTCCTATTTCCCTCGAACAAAAGGCTGCATGGAAAAAAAAAATTGTGAAAAAAATTGGGGCAACATTGAACTTAATCTACCGTTATCCATTTCTACTGGAAGGAATAATATTTGAATGCCTTGAAGCAAAATATTTGAATATCTCAAAATTCACCAGCGGACACTCCCCAACACAATAGAAGGATTAGATCACTATTGTCATATTTATAGTCGAGTGATATTCGGTGTGAATTTATCTGTGCGAAACGTGACATATGAAATCCAGATGTGCACCAGCTATTCGAAATTTTTATGAGTGCAAAAGTACACACATTTTATACTATCGCTAACTCTTTCGTGGTGCTACCTTGACCGACCAACGGACGTTAGGAGGATGCGATGCTTTTGACAGAATCGCTTGGTGGATAATCGGGTGCGGTTGAGCATTGGCTTAGTTATCATAACACTACTCGAGTGAGTTTGGTGTTGCAACCGATAGGAAATCCTGGGCTATGAATCACTTCCTTCTTTATTTTTCGTTATTTATTTCATTCCGATGGATTTTTTTCCATTCACGATTCATTAAATGGTCTATTGAGACATTTTACATGCCAAAAATTTCGTACTGTGTATCACAATGCATCGCGGCATCACTAGAAATATTCGAAACATGAATAAAGTGACACCATTTTATCGGAAAATTCTATGGGGTGATGTCATATCCAATGGGATTTATGTTATGGAAGTAACAGATATCAAAAAATTGATCAAGAATCATTCTGATTGAAAAATTCGATTTAAACTCCCCATACAAGTCCCTCTCTGGAGTAATACTTCTCTTTCAATTTAACTCACAACGTGATCGGATTGGAAATCCAAATGAAATTTGATATCTGTTCCATTGAATTTTCCTTTTACTTCAGAACGAAAAGCTTGCGGAAATCGGGATGAATTTTCGTTCATTATGTGTTGCAATATTCGTATTTGTCCGCGAGTACAAAAAAATTTTATCTCGAGTGATGTCTGTAGCTTTGTACTCAAATCCTGACATTGAACCACAGAATGATAACCACGATGGATTCATAACAAATATTGACAGATAGAAAGTTTCGTACATACTCAAAAATAGCTTCTGGCTTTCATTCAGTTTATATGATGACGGCTCATGGAAATACTCACCTGTAACAGAATATCAAAACGACGAATTCAATTGACGAAATGAAAAGACAGATAACGAATTGTTGAAGGAAAAAAAAGGAAATAAAACAAAAATCTACAGGCATAAAACATGTTTATAAACAATTCAACTACGTGTGGTTGTAAAGATGATTCATCGACCATTGTTAACGTTGAATTATTTGTTAATTGCGAGATTAATGTGTCACCACTGTAATGATATGAGTGCTCAATTGTAATGTCACATCGAAACCTCCATTCGACTCTGTTTCACCTCTTCCTATTCGTCCCGTTTCCATGACTACACTTTACATTCAAGGAGCGACCCGAAACTGGTTATTTGCAATGCTATTATTGAACCAAACTTGTGGAATTCTTCAATGATAATTAGTTTCGATAATTGAGTTTCCATTATCAAATTCAATATTTATTTCCAATGAATATAAATTATTTTTTATTATTCGCCTTTTCGAATGGATGCAGACCTTCTCTAAATCGTACTTTTCTGCTGATCCGATGTCGTGCAGTAAGTTCAGCTGGTGGGAGATCATGTGGTCCGAGATTTTCCTTCGATAAAGAACTCACAAGAATCCCCCTGAGTGTCGCGAGAGTACTGCTCGGTATCGCACGATCCATCTCACCAATTCCCATAACGACCCACTTTTTTTATCACTTCTAACTCGCGTCATTCAATTTGCTTTCACTACAATACACAGGTGCTTATATACATTTTTAAACATCTTCTTTTCACAGTTGATATGAAACTTGCATAATATACGGAAAGAAAATTCGTTTGTTTATTTATAAATCCTTTCAAATGCACAAGCACTGACAGTCTGATCTTTTCATCACTGCACCGCTCTTCATTTCAAATCATCAGCTCTGTATAAACCCAATTGCTGTTAATGAATCAATGAATGGAGAATAAAAACGAATACGTATTCATATTTTCAAGATGTTTATTTTGAAATTAATTGTAAAGCAAAGGTTAGAGGTGAAGGTCGACATTGATAACCGCCAATTCATGTTTATATGAAACGTTTTGTTCTCAAATATAAATAACTACACGACGAAGAAGGAAAAAAAGAAACAGACAAAAACGATTACGACGTTGACAATTGTCCGCATGAGAAATCCCTCCTCCTTCGTCACACCGATCATACACACATATACATCCATATATGGTTTAGTATGAATACACACGGCTCGTGCCGCGCCATGCGAGAGAATTGTAACCTCCACGACGCAAAACACGTTGGATACGTGCACGGGAAAGGAAACGTTCGTTCTGACAGACAGAGATAGTGAGAAAAAGAAAAAAGAAAAAACGTTCCACCTCGAGCCGCTGTTACGACCATTTTATCGATACGCTGTATACAAATTCTCAGATGTGAATAAAGAACGGAGCTATTTATGGTGAGCCTAGTGATTCGGCAAATAATATTTTTAGATATTTCCGTGTTTTTTTTTTTTTTTTAATATATCTAAATCTTATTCATTCACGGAAGAATTACATGACTCATCGAGTTTTTTTCCCCCCTCATCAACATGAAAAAAATGGGACTTCCATGCAATGAATTGAGTTTTTTTTTCTTTATGTAATCCATGAATAAATAGAAAAGAATAGCGAGGCAAGATAAATGACTTGTAACGATAAAAAAACGACTTATAGAAGAAAATAGGATTGGCGTGAAGTATCACTGCTTGTTCGTTCGATTTGTAGTGAATGTAAATCTTCTTATTGCCATTTTATCATATCCACATTATCATACTTCAATAGATTGGAATTCATGTTGTTACGATTGACTGATTCATCAACGAGCGAAAAAATATATCACAATTATCGTTAGAATTGATCAAAACAACTGAATGTACGAGTTAACCATGAATGACGTTTGTAATGTGAGGGAAATATGACAATAGAAATGAACGCTTGATTGGTCATTATGTGGTATCAACCAAATCAATTTTATTTATTCCCCTGCATAGTTCTCTGTTCTATCCCAAAATCACGATGGATCCAAATTTTGATTTCATTCTCTCTCGTAAATAAAATCATTTTTCAAAACGTAATTGTTAGAACCATTCTCGAGCATTTTCATTGTCGAACAAAATCACTTTTCACACTGTTGAACTCACAGCTCGACACAATATGGAGATTATCAATGCAGTTTGTGCTGATCATTAAGATTTAATTTCACAGATGAATACTTGAATCGTTGAAAAATATTCACAAATAACCCTGACGAAGAAGTTGGAATTTTGATGTTTCATGTCAGTTTATTAAGGAGATTATTTTTTGGTTTGTCAATTTTTAAATTTAGCCGATTTTCTTCAGTAACGAGTTATATACATGTTATCGCAAAAGAGAAACCTCTCTTGTAGCGAGACCTGTACCATGTCCAAGTATGTGACTGGGCCTGTGAAGAATTGTACACACGTTGTGGTTAATGTATAAGCACTTGGTTCATATCAGACTGTGTGTGTGACTGCACCTTCGCCTGCCACTGGCAACGTGCTTTCGCACTCCCGTTTTGTCGCTCATTCGAATCTTTTATGAAGAAGGCGGCGGTGGTGTTAGTGGTGGGGCAAGACAGGACAAAAAGAGTGAGGGAAAGTGGTCATACCGATGCATTCACACACTGACTCAATGAACAAATTCAATAAGTGATAGTGAACTCTATTATGTTACGAAGGAATTCAATAGTTTGTCATACTCTACAACAATTCGCATACAAGAAAAATTTTGACCTAGAAGGATTTATTCATTTTTTCTCTGAATTGTTCAGAATTCAGCATTCAAGAATTCGGTGATGAATAATAAAATGTGAGACAATTTTTTTTTATTGTATCGTTTTTCCACTGAACATTCTCCATTCTGTTAGAGCCATGTGAATTTCGGATCTTCAACAATTTTATTTCTGGATATTGTCAAATAATTTCATGACAAACACTATGCACAAGTGGAGCGCAAAAGGTGTGAAAGTGTATTGTGAATTCCTATGGCACTATTAATTTAAAACACGAACATGAATGCAAAACTTTGCAATGCTAAATTATCATTATGAACCATGAAAGTAACGAGTACATCAGAGGTAAATGCAATGGTGGAAGACCATGAACAAAAGGAATTGAAGATGTTTTTGTGGAACGGACACGTCGTAAATGATACGATTTTCATTGGACACTTTGACCGATGCATAACAAACGCTAAGTCTACGTTTTTCGAATTCATGAAAATTCGACAGCATAAGTAATTCGTCTGTCATTTGATAATCACAGAGTTATTTAATATTGATAACTCCTAACGTTATCCAATCTTAGGATTGTTATGATAATTAGATGTCAAAATTGGTGTCTTCTCTGAAACTTTAAATTTTGACGAATATCAATAATCTTTCTGCACAGGATTATGTAATATTACTAAATTCTAGAAAAACAGTATCACCTCAATCCCAAAGAGAACTGTTCCATATTCTTCATTAATTCAGACGCTAAATCCCAATTCACATTCGTTCATGACACTAAATTTTTTATACCAACGACGTCACGTCATTCCTCCCGAGAATTAACGAATGTATCAGATCGCGTGCATTCATCTAATGTTGTCTTCACCGAAGATAGAAATGATAGAAAAAGAAAGTATAAAATTTTGAAAATATTACTTCTACTATTTACACTCACTAACGAAAACCAACATCCATCATTTTGCCGACAGCATTTCTGTCATACCGCCACATTTATTAATTAATGGAAGAACTATCTTCATAGAAATGAAAATATTTATTTAACGCTGACGTTCAAATAAACCTCATTTCATATTGAAGATAACCAGTCGTAGAATTTTGTTGTGCAGGGAAAACAGAAGAAAATTCATGATAGAACATAGCTACGTCGTGTTTTAATTATTATCAAGAGACTCGACCCAAACATATCAAACTTTGAATTTATTAAGACGATTGAAGCACAACTATTGACAACAATTTTTTCATTTTAAATATTTATTTCACATATCTTGGGTTGAAGTGTACACAGAATGCAGGAAGTGACATTTCTATGTGGTTAGATAATCGTCATATTTTGCAACATACGCACAGACGTATCTCAAAGAATGAGGATTGGATGTTGCATATGAAAAGTGATATACGTTAATGATGTCACTCGACGATTCAAACTATCACTACTACCAATAAAACGTCTTAACATATATACATGCCTCGATGTATGTTTATGCAAATACATTTTTGTTTTATTTAATGATCGTCTCTGTGACTGTGGTCGACCTTGCAATGCCGCTCAATTGCCGAGAATACGACGAGTGTTGTAGATTTTATATTACATTAAAAATAAGAATGAAATATTCATACAAATCCATATATCACGACTCAAGTTTCATTGATACAGTCAAATGAGATTGCTCCATAGATATCCATTTCAATTCTCCTGATGGAAAGTGCCATGTTCGTGGGCAAATTTCCAATTATTCAATTTTCACATTTTTTCAAAACATATAAATTGGTGAGATTCATAAGAAGTAGAAACTGTGAGGAAGACACGAGAGAAATAAAGAAGTGATTCAATTCATGAAGATTATTCAGCATTATAGAGAGTTGGGCGAATACAAAACTCAGTAAAAGAAGATCCGTCTCGCACATTCTCATTCCTGTTTTCATTCCGCATTTAATTCTTCTTCGTGAAGGGTATTTATACGTACTTATAGTACTCGTTCGAAAAGTCTCATAAAACAGAAGTTCTGAAATTTTGTTTGGTCAACTTTCACGAAAATTTTGATTATGATAGAAAAATAGGAACCCATTATTGATGAGAACGGACATAAATATTTTTATATGCAAGGAAGTGCATAAAAAAACGTTCTGATTAAATGTAGGAAATAAGAACAGGTCTACGAGATGTCATCGAGAAAAACAAAAACAATTGGAAAAACATAACGTCAAGAATTACTAAAGGAATGAAATACAGTTCTGACTATAATGAATCGACTGTCTGTTAATCAATGAGCGATATAATGCAAGAAAAGGAACTTGAAGTGAACGAATTCGCTACCATAGAAAACAATAAACTGTAATGTCTTCAATTCTATTTCTTTATTGAAATATTTCTTCATCTAAATCTCTCTGTTACGTTTTTCATTCTACTCTCCATCTCGCAGAAACATGAAATGAACAAAGTCTGAATGGAATGTTAATGTTTATTTGTTCAATTACATTGGGAAGCGAATTATGAAAGAAAGATTTGTGAAGTAGAAAATTCATAATTCCGTCACAATGTAGCATAATTGAGACGTCGGCAGTGGTGGTAATGCCCGGAAATGCGAGCTAACAAAGTACTTGAGGCTGCAGGAAGTCGGCTGACAATAATTATACATAAAATTGTTTTGTTCATCATATTTTCAACCCGGCATGATAGTGTCTACTCATTTTATTATAAAGAAAAATACAATTAAGATTGTCACAATAATTTTCCTACAGATTTCCACACAATCGTCAACAAAAAAAAAAAAAATATCCAATTTAGATAATAAAAGAATTGCCCGAAAATCTAAAAAGCTTTCACTATTTTCCAACTCTTCGCTTCTTCATTTAAAATTACAAATACATCTGATGTATATTGAAAACAGTGAATGAATAAAAGCAACGTACAGCTTTCTCCTTTTTCTCATGAAAGCAGACAGAATGTGTGGGCCTTGAAGTGCTGGAATCTCTCTTATATGAAGAAAAATGCAGCTCAAGAGCAGAATAGATAGATGAAATGAACGAAATAGAGTTGAGAGGTAGAGTGACGATAAAAAAAAGTATTGAAAGAAATGAAAGACTAAACGGGACAAAGAGAGAGAGAGAAGAAGGATGATGACATGGAACCCACGTACAAGTCAACAAGGTCATTGAGAGAGTGAGACTAACTCGAGTGTGTGAACTAAACTATAGACACAGGAATGAACAAGTATGAGGCAAAACATAACAAAGGCCCACAAAGTAGGGAGTTTGAGAATAATAAATTGCGGAAATTCATCAGGAAAGGTTTTGCTACCAATGTCAGGAAATTCATTTCATTTGCAGGGGTTGAATGGGATAAAGAATTTTTATGTGGTTTCAAATGAAAAAAATGGTAAACATGAAGTGAAGACAGAATACGAACGTGAATTGACAAGGACACAGTCGAGGACAGCATTGGATAGTCATCATATGTTGGTATTGAATGAAACGTGGCAAAAATGAATATTTATTAGTGACGACATCACCGTCATTCTTTTTTGATCATCATGACGAATATGGCATGATCAAGTGTTTCATCGATGAGAGAAGAATGAAATGTATAATGAATCCATCGGGATGTTATGCAAATGGATTGTACAATGACGAGCGAGCGTAGGATATAAATTCGCACACGTCTTGAAAATTTCATTCGT
This sequence comes from Meteorus sp. PSUC_FEM 10030008, assembly GCA_018881525.1. Lineage (NCBI taxonomy): Eukaryota > Metazoa > Arthropoda > Insecta > Hymenoptera > Braconidae > Meteorus > Meteorus sp. PSUC_FEM 10030008. The sequence continues at coordinate 16,147 of JABMBR010007578.1, read as the reverse complement.
GTACAACTGATAAGTTAGAAAGAATTAAAACAATTGAACAGATAGAAATGGAACTACTGAGTAATACAATTGAAGTGTATGAAAGTTCTTGACAATAGAAAAGTTTTTACTGCCACAAGTAGAATTCGATATGGTTTTTCAATTTTATTCCCATGAAATAAATACTCAAGTGTCACGACACTATGACAAACGTAAACTGGGATTTTATTTGCATTTCATAACCCTTGTCATCGATTAATAAAATAAGAAAAGAATCGGACCTTTGAAAACTTTGGCGAGATTAATTGCACCCATTGAAGTTTCAACGCTTTTACCCTTTACCACTAAAATAAGAATACAACAGCACAATAATCCTCCATTTCCTTTATTGCTGCTTACATAAATATTAAATGCAAGAAAATGTTGTCATTCAATTACTAAGAAAAAAATTTCATATCTCACACCTCATTAAATCCCTTGACATTAACCCCACCCATGCAGTAACCAAAAGAAATTGGAATGATCCAACCCAGTAACGAACGTACGGGTGAGAATAAAAAATGAATGGTATCACACAACCCCAAGTAGTCGTCGCACAAATCATAAAAATTAAAACCTCACCCTCTCGAGTCGATTTAGAGAAGAAAAAAAACATAGAACGAGCGCATATGCGTGATAAAAATGTTCAAGAGCTGCAGTAATTTTTTCTCACATCTTTTAAGGGTTTCTCAAGAACCCTGCGCGTCTCGCTCAATACCCCAACGACATGAGAATGCGCAATGCCTATTCACATATCCATCTGACATGAATAATATTCCATCATTTCGATTACAATAATACAAATAAATAAAATGTGTTTGCATCAAACACAATCTCCTTCCACATGGGCGAAAGCGAAACGTAATTGTTTGTATACAGTGCAATTAGCAACAAATTAACAGATCACAGTGATTACTACCAAAGCGGAATTATTCCAAGTAATAAAAATAATTATTCATATTATATATAAGAATGTTAGTTGGTTGTTTAACGGTAAATTTGGACTAATTAACGTTCAGTTGTTGGTTGAGCGAACGCAGGACTCATTATACAGTGGCACTCGAGACGGAATTAATATATCGTGTGTTATTGTTGATGAAATAGCGGATTCTTCAGATCTGTGTGTACATACACTACACACTAAAATGAATCGGAGAATGGTGTGCACACAGATGAACTTAACACATATAAATAATTTGAAATGTTATGAGTAAATGCATTAATGTAGTGAGAACATGTGTGGCACGCGCACTCACCGGAAGCATAAATATCGCGCGTTTGCGCGTCTTTCTCGTCTCGCTTTTCTTCTACTCCCGTTTCATTTTGCACCCTACACGCACATTAATTTGTAATTTAACTGCGTTAATTTCAACGCTCAGATGGCGCTGCACCTTGATACAGCACAAATGTTTGTTTGAAATGAATTCATAATACAAAATTGAACAGTTATTCGGTTTTTTTTTCTATAATTTTCTGTTTTCATGTAGTTTGGTAGGATGCGTCGGTAGCTTCTTTGTGTGGTATTGACACAGTATGGAATATGGGGATCCCCCGATATTTGTGGTAATTATTAACGCAACTTTATGGAATGTTTGATTATGAGTACGAATGACATTCAACAGTTATTTGAAGTGTTTACTGTTTGAAGTGTGATAAGTCAAACGAAAGACGCAATAAAACGACGTAACGATCCTACGAATTTTATGATATGGAAATTATTTTGGCCACGAACCATTACGAATATAAAATAATAAATCGCGTAATTTCGTATAACTGTGCAATTCATTAATTCTGATGGTGCTGTAAGTAATACTGAGAGTGACTCAGAGAACACGGAAAGAGTAATCACAAACTGAAATAAACAATCAACAAAAATATTTAATTTTCCTCAGTTTCTACTACTGATTGTATCAGAAATTCTCAGATTATAACATCGCATGAATAACCTTCTGATGTTGGTATGCTCATTAAGACATAAGAGACGTTTGTCATGCTTCAAATTGTTTTTGTATTTGCAAAGTTAAAAATAAGCCGTCGATGGGAGTCTCCAGTATGGAGAAAGATACACAAGTTGTAGCGTGGGTAACTGACAAAAAGTGCGTGACGTTCCAATACGCAATGACGTGTCCATGACGTTCTGGGTGTGATAGAAGTGGAAGTAACAAATGTAGGTCAGACAATGTGCGTTGCTAATGCATCTCTATATGGAGGATTTTCATATGCAGATAATTATTTATTCATTCATGTATGTATGCATGCTCTGCATTGTCATCCTTTGCAGTTATAATTTCACATACGAAGAGATAGAAATATATTCAATTTCGTTATAACGTTGATGAACTTAAATGTATACAGGTAATAAAGTTGGATTGTTAATTTGAAAACTAATATAAGAGGGCGCCAGGAGTGATTTGCTTTTCCTCTTACTCCATAATTAAACTGAGATTGCCATCAATTAATTGGCAAATTTGCACAAAACATTGTTAACTTGGAACCGTTTCACCTTGAGTTTACGGTACAGTAACGTAATTTTTTTTATTCAATTTCATTCTGAGATAATTCATTTAATCTCAATATTTATTTATACATTCTCTGTGCAACCTGAATTCTATTGATGCACCCACTTGTTCCACACCACAAAGAGTCACTGATGATGAGTTTTACAATTTAATTATTGAACCACCTACTAAAAATAGTTATGTAAAATATTGAGAATAATTATTTGAATAATAATCTGTAGAACAATGTGGTCGTTAGTGCAGGGCACAATGAAACTGTGTGACTGTACGCGACAGCCTTTCTCAATTCAGAGTCGTACCAACGACAGAAATGTCTACATGTGAAAAAAGTGATTGGTGGATATTGACAAATTTGAACAGCGAGAAAATTTTCATTATCACTGATGAAACTTTTATCGACAACAGAATTCTTCGTATCTCCTGTTTCCAAATGTGAATACACTGAACGTTCGTATTACCATATCACTTCACTGCTTTACCAACCAGTTTGCTAATGCCAACGATAAAAGCCAAAAGCAGGATACTGAAATACCGATGCAAGAACGAGCCAGAGCAAAGATTTCACGAGGTATTTCGCGGATGCGAGCAGCTAACGGATCATGGTAAGCTCTGTTTGACAAGTCAGAGAGTGAATGACATCATATCACACTATCAATTTAGTATCCCGAAAAATTTCGTTTTATTTTGGAAATTTCATCAGTAACAATTGGTTTTCTCCATTCAAATCATCGTGATCGATTATTAATATGGAAGATACATCTGATAGAAAAAGCGTCCAACAATCTGATGCGGAATTCTTCGATTTCGTTCAATCGTTCATGAGTCACATTCATACAAAGTGGATCAATACATGAAGAATCAAATTTCATATGGATTTACAATGACGAATAATTCGTAGCTTCCAAGAAATTTGGTATCAACATCAAACACCGTTATCTATCTCATCTTCAAAATGATTCAATCGCAACCGTTTCAGAAATATGATTGGGAATTTCTACGTGTTCGAAAATGGAAATTTTTATGATGTTCTCCTCTGACAAAAATGAAATTCAAGTGACGTCATTGTTCATGTTAAAAGTTCATCAAAATTTCCAATATTAATTTTTTCACTTGTCTGATATGTAAACTTTTACAAAATTCAATTCGACGACGCCATTGTGTGACTACCTTGTCGTATCCCACGAAAGTCCAACCTAGTTTGGAACATTCGATCAACTAACGATGCAATAAACAAATTTCTAAACTCCCAATATTACACACCAACAGAACATGGCGAATGACATTCTGTCCGAGTCTTCCCGTAGCCGTCGATACCGAGAAGACTTCTGGAGAAAACGCCCATGGAATTCAGAATTCATGAGCAACAAGTGCGCTTTTTTTTCATTGAAGATTTTATCTGTTATGTTTTCATCAATAAGCGAATGAAACTCACTGCAGTACAGTGATGCAAGACGACAGATGAGTCAATCAATCATAATGATGTCACCTTCAAGTTGAGATGACCATTTAATCAAAGGGGATTCATCATTAATAAATACATGTGAAAATGATCGCCCGTTTCGCATATTTTACAAGTTTGTTGCATGTTATTAAGTGCAATCATCAGAACACTTCCTCAAAGTAATCCAATTTGGCTTTCTCTATATACCAATAAAGTTACGGTCCTGCGTAATAGGTGTACATTTCCAATATTGATCTGCAACGTATGCGAACAGAAATAATGCGAATAAGAAAAATCTGTACTCGGACTATACCAAAAAAAAATATGCTCAATTATGCGCAATTTCTTCACTTCTTCTCCAAGACCATATTCGAAATTCTACTTGACAAGCTAATACAAAGTGATATCTGTAAATCATACACGAAGAATTGTGATAACATTCGAGAGCGACATCCCAGTTCCGTCAGTAGCTTTGACTGGAGAATGGTTGTACAGAAACAAAAGTGTTTGGACAAACGCAGGAAAATGTAGCGTCTTTAGTGGGCGTTGGCGTCTTATGCTTGCTCGCCGAGACTAAAGAGGGAGGAATAAAAATGAACGTGGACACACCTTGATAAAAAATATGATACACCAACAGTGATATATGCAAGATGGGTGAATAAGAACTCGAAATTTTCGTCTGGGAAAAAATCTGAATATAATTGAATATAAACGAGCAGTTGTACGTGATAATTATGACAAAAAATGATAATCACTCAGGTACGATGAGAACAATTGAATTGCTTTGTGCATTGTCATATCAAACTCACTCTTTTTTCTTCGAGAAAATTACATGAACATCAAGTAAGCCCATTTCATCGATGATTATCGAAGAGATAGTTGATGAAAAATTCAAGATTTTTATTTTCGATAATCGGGTCAACAGAAATACAATTGAAAAATTTTTATGGACAGCAAACACAGTGAATCGCAGTGAACTCAGAATTCTATCGGGGTTAAGGAGTCAATTTACAGTGTCATCCTCTCTTGATTATCACAACTGCAATCAACTCCCGCAATGATAAAAAATATTACAACTCTTTCTTAAAATGAATTATCCACTTTAAACCATCAAATAAATAATGAAATCCAATTCCAATTGCGAAAATATTTTTTTTTCCAAGAATAAAACTTCAGTGGGGTACATTTATTTTCTTGATGGTTGACGGGGTAGAATGTGTATGGATATTTTTCATTGGTTATAAGTAGTAGAATAACTTGTGGAATCCGTAGAAAAGAAATAAAAATTGTAAAGATACAATCAAATGTTCAGTTATATATGTAGGTGGCGCACGCAATACCCTGGTATAGATTGAATCAACAAAAGTGGCCGAGTTGTTATGTATACATGCATTCTGACGCGAGTCATTAAATTGGATAAATAAAAAAAGAACAACAATACTGTGTCAGGATATCAACTCGTACATTTCTCATGTCAATATCGATTTGCTATATTTACACGCAGTCCAACCAATTACTATCAGTGACAAAATCACTTGGGCAATTTACACTACCCAGATATGCCAACAAATTAAAAATGATGAAATCGATTAAAATAGAAAATATTCAATAATAGTTATGAATGTAAAGATTGAAGATGATGTAGAAGTTTTAATGTTGGTTGGAGGAATTACTGAAGAAGTTCCAATCGGGAGATTGTAAAATTGTTCCGATCTTCGAATGGAGATCGTGGTAAATTATGATGATCACGAACTTGAATACGTAAAGGGTTTATGGGTGAAGTAAGTGTTGTATACTGATGTGTATGAATATGTAAATTCAATATTTTTGACGGGTGAGTTGATGAATATCGACCAAGACATGAAGAGCTATAAATACATTTTCACATTTATCTCAGTTTTGTGGTATTAGTCAGAACCTGTTAGGACCAGACACAATTTTTTGCGTATGAGTAAAGCGCAAATACTGTCAGGTGTCAGAATTGACAAATTTGAAAAGCAAATGGCGAACTAAACAAACAATTCATGGTAACAGTAACAGCGACTGTTTGATTTTGTTTCCAAAAAGATGTGACTTCACGATCACTGTTGTCAATTGAGAGTAAAAAATGTTGAACTTCATATTTAATTTTCTATTCAAGAGGAGTCCGGTGATATAAGAATAATTAATGACTCATCCACTAATGAAGAATCAAAGAAAATGAAAAAGTTCACTTTAACATTTTTTTTTTCAAAATTAATTAAACTCTGGATTTCAATGCTCAACCGAGCCCTCTCACTTTAGTCAGCATCGGGATCTACCCTAATGATATAGTGACTGGTATAACCGTAAATTAGTAGAAACAACGAAGGAACCACAGGGATCGACGAAGAAGATGAAAGGAGACGAATGAGTCAAATAAATCAGAACATCCAGAAAAGATAACGGATAGAACACAAATTCAAATAGAAAAATATCGATTGTCAATTCGAGAAGCCACAATAAAACGACAGACACCAAGACCTCAGAATAATGAAGCGGTTTGCGGCAGGTACTCACAATTCAATGAACTGTGGAATTGAACACGATGAAAATTATGATTATCAATAAGTTTGATATAACGTACCTCAGTGAATTAAGGTATTCAACATTCTAAATGCTGAGAAAATTACCGTGGATTACTTTGCGGGTGAGAAATGTCAATATTCTTTCTTGCATTTTATTTATCCATCTTTCAATTTCATATCACGTGCCACAGTCGTCAACAATTTTCATTTACAATTGTGGGTACAATGTTGACAAATTGCCAAGTGATGGCATTTATATCTATTTATAAATTTTCGTTGTCACAGTTTATGTTTATAGTAATGTTTTTAGTTGCGGCGAGGCAAATGAATAAGGAAGATGAAGAGTTACGGAAGAGTTTGCGAACGAGGGAAAGGGATGCAATGGAACGACGTGAATCACGCCTGGACGACACGAGGATACAACTGACTACAAAGGTTATAGATGTCGTATATACATGTGTATATCTATATAAGAATACAAGCATGACTATATATGTATATGTTCACACGAAACGGTAGCCAACGCGTGACTGCATGAAACTGGCCTTTGCACCTGCGGCGACGTGGTGAACGCGCAAACCACGACGATAACGACCCTCACAATCACGCCTATTTCTTCCTCACTTTTATCAACCCTTTCGCTCTATTCACCCTCGCCCCAGTCGACTAGTCGACCCTCTTTGAATTAATAGTCCGAGATATTTCAAGTGTTTGATAAGAAAAAACCATTTCCTCATTCAATAACAAATGGAAGTTTTATTTGTATTTGAGCAATATTTGATGAACATTTTCGTTTTTTATTTCTCTGTCATAACGGGACACGATCGAAGTATATAATGACGAAAAAAGAATTTTCTTTCTTTTTTCATTCGTGTTAATTTGTCACAATCTGATTGATTTTGGTGAAAGATAAAAAAAAAATAATCTGAAAGTCATTGTCCACCAAGATCGATTAATCATTTTTTTTCTTCCTTGAGCCTCCGACAGGTTTTTTCTTATTGATCATGCACTCATGTTTACAATTTTCAACAGACCATGGAAATGACGGCCACAGAATTTTATTTGGCTTGAAGAATTCATTTGACCTTGTTGAAAAGAAAAATAATAACAATGCATAAAAAAAATTGAGGGCAATTTGAAGCAAAGGTGTGTATGAATGTGTGTGTATCCAACCACTTGTAAAATTCAGTGGATCGAGTGTCGTTGCACCTGACTTGATACTCTGAGCGTGAAATTTTATATGATTTGAGGATAATAAAAGTACGTGAGGTATTTTTAAGAAAGTAAATAAATGTTTTTCTCCAATGACTTACTCGCAATACTGTGAAAAATATCACATGAGCTCACTTTTTATATAGATCGGTTAACATAGAGTATCTTTCCTCGTTTTTTTTTATCGGAAAATCAATTTTACGATACTGAATATACAATTCCACTCAGTGCACCGTGAAAGTGCAGTTCATTGCATAAAGGCGTGAATTAGTGTAGGGAAAAAAAAACTGTAGCACTACTGCTACTGATACAGTTACAAGCGAATGGATAGAATAAATCCAAGTGGACCAAAAGTGAATATTGTAATATCAATAAAATAAAGTTTTTTATCTTTTCATAATTATTATAATTATCATCAGTATTAACATAATAATAATAACAATTATCGTTCTGTGAGTCTGGAAGAAAGTACGGAGAATGACGATGCCTCTTGGACAAGTGAGAATGAATTTTTCAAATGCAGACAGTGATTTCACAATTTTCAACGTCGATTAATTCTAAATAAGTGTGATCAATCAAACAGAACGAAATGAAATACTTCGATACGATAGAGGGAGTAATGAAATCGTACGAAACCTAGGTGTGGCAGTAAAAAAAATATTCACAAGTCCCAGTTAATGACATTCATATAGCGTTGATGAACATGGTAAACTATGAGAATTAGGAATTGCATATGGGCCAAACAGGAAATGCTAGACTGCTCATTGATAGAATCAAAATTGTTTACTTCCTGATAAGTACGCGCGAATTTCTTTGCCTCATGGAATTACATCTCATTGATGATGTTGCTACTTCACCGCTGATTCTATTCTCATGCGCAGTTTCACGCGAAAGGATGTGGTATGCCTCTTTCTAATTTCAAATTAGATCTAGCCTCGATTCAACATATTGTCAATAGGATGATTATGTTTACAACGTCATTGAATCGGAATAAAAAGAAAGGGATATTTTACATCGTGAATTTATTTTCATCGAGACAAAGGGGAGAACAAAATGAAGATAATGACGATGATTTGAGAATTATTGCACAGTTGAGGAGAAAAAAAATTAACGCGAACCTGCGCTGTTGAACGTTATACTGAAATCTTTCCTCTCGACTGAATTCTAGAATATAAGAAAAAGGAGCAAGTTGCAGCAACAAAAGAGAAAACGCGTTTAGAACATTTGCCAACTGGTTGCAATTTTTTATTTCTTCTCAGCCATTCGTTTTTCTACGCAATACTGTTGTTATTGACAGTTCTTGGAATGATTAAATCATTTCATTATTGTCAATAATTTCGCGTTGTTTATTCACGTGGAACAATTCATGTAAAAATATTATTTTTTTTCTTGCTCTACATTCATGACAATAATGAAAATGAATTTATGCCAATTGAAATTAGAACATCTTTATCGAGTGAAACTGGATCATATTTTTACGTTTTCCATGACCTTAAACTTTGTGTCTCTTTTTTTGCATTGGCATTTTCCTCTTGTGTTCATACAGTCATGGTCAATTATTTGCTCGACTTGGCATGTCAATTCATTAAATCCGAAGGGTGTGGGTTACACGTGTTACCCATTGTCATTATTATAATCGTGCTAATATGACAGACAATCGTGAGGGAATTGAAGTGAATCGTGATTGCTATGAGACTGATTGTAAACAGACACAGAAGTGAATTATCAGATGGTTATGAGAAAATTCATCTCGTTTATATAACATGAGCATCCATGGATGAGTTCTGGTTCTTTGCGAAAATTCATAATTTATTACATTCCTATTTACCAATTGGAACAGAAATGTTGTAAACTATATGTGTGTTATGACTCATATCTCAGAAAGTTTTCTAAGAAAGGCGATAAAAAGAGTGAATATATGGAAGTATGAGACACGGATATTGCTCAAGAGTTTAAATAACACAGACAAACTTTACACAAAAACGTTGAAATTCCTTCAAGTATACCAATTCGACATTAAAAAAAAAAGTAGATACATATTTAATATGTTGAGATGGAGAAAAGTTCACTTGGTTGACTCGCCATTAAAATTGTGGGATGATGAGGAGTGACTACTTTTGCGCTCAGTGCAAATTATCATGGCTGTATGACACACAAAGTATGAAAACCACAGTTTAGAAAAATGTTGGAAAAACCTGCTTCACTTCATGAATGTGTGCAGCTCTGTTTCTCGTCTAAGCTGTTCGACGAGATGTGCCAAGAACTCAGGTGGTCGAGATAATTAAGAGAATCCGATTTATTTATTCAGGTTGGAAAATTGTTTTGACGTTCAATTCGACTGGTGGTGATTTCTAGTCGATTTCTAAGATTTTTTCATAGGTGTAATGCCATTTTTTTTTCGGATGGATAGAAGTTGTGAATATTGTGATAAATCGCGGGGATCAATTTCAATAACCACAAACTTTTGCTTTTGCTTCCCTTGGCTATTAAATTTGCCTGTAACCCATTTCATATGAAAGGTTCAACTGATTGGACCTGACCAAAGTATACACGAGCCGCACCTCCAACTCATCTTTATTTTTTTTCAGTCTTCCTCTCCCTCTGTTTGTATAATATATTTCATCTCTTGTCTGTTATTCCACAACTTATTCTAAATCGCTAGGGGCATTTTAAATATTCAGGACACTTTGGTTAGAGGTTTTTGCGAATATGAGGAGCTGCAACCCTTTTAATGACGAACATTCACGAACATCGGCATATTCAAGTGAACTAAATTCAGAGTAGAGAAATTTATTTTTATGCATGTCCGATATTTTTTCTCTCATTTTTATGACTTTATTCACTCAACTCTTGCGCGAATTTCGTTTTTAGTCTCAATGAACACGAAACTGACCAAAAAACAGTCTAGCGAAACGAAAATATAAAGGAGATTAACGACCAAATACAATCAAAAATTCAGGACGAAACGTGGCATTTGGGATAAAACGGTAAAGCTGGTTGGGACACTTCCGTCTGGTAAAACAAGTATGTGAATACAAGAAAAGAGAGAGAACAATGTCATGAGATTGGATGCCGGAAAGTTCATTTTTAATTCTAAGAACTTAAATTGGAACCTGTTCAACCACATACTAACCTCATCTTTCTCTCTTTACCTCAACGATTGCACAGTGACACCGCGACGAATTTGTAACAACGCGAAAAAACTATGAACAGAACTCCACGCAAAACTGGAACACAATCGGGACGCGGTCGTTTACTAAATTCAGTAAAAATCACGTCATTTTAACGAAAGAAATATTTAGTTTCTGAAAATTCTTAACATTAGTATCTCTGAACCATTCGTGAGAGCATGTCTCCATCGATCTATTCATCACTTATGAGAAGTCAAACTCATAGAAGAACGAACAAACATAAAGATACGAAGAAGAACTGAATGCAAAAGCGATGACTGCGGTGAATGAATCCAATCTAAGTTAACGACAAGAGAATCGAAAATGACGAGAGTTGGTGAACATCATGAGTATAATAAACCCAAAAATCAAAAGAAAGTTTATGAATAAGAAAAGTCTCACGGTATGGCGATGGATTCAGAGAGTGTGCAATCATTTTCTATAACTCAGTTTGATGGAGTAGTATTTTTACAAATACAGATGTCACAAAACTCGGAGAACATGACGTCAATAGTTCACCACGCTCGAGAGAATCCATACAATAACCATAATAATAACACATAAATCAAACAGAATGAGATGGTAAAAAATGATTACGTGATGAAGTTGAATTCATCCACACTCAATTGAAAGTTAGTTAAACCGTTTTATCGCAGTGTGTCAAATAAATTCTTCATGACAAGAAAAATGTCATCTGTTGCGTGTGGTTTTTAATCATACACAGACAAAGAATCATCTACTGCTGTGAGTGAAAGTGAATTTCGTTCCGCTTGCAAACAATGTAAAAGTAATCAAAAGTCCGACCCCCTCACATTGATGCATTTCAGACGTATTGAATGACTTCCTAACACACGTAAGAAATTGATCGATTGAATGCTCGAGTCATTTAGTCAATTTATTATCGATTAATCTTTTTCTTCTGATGATGAAACATGAAATAATTTTTGCTTTTATAATTTCATTATTTAGTTCTTGGTAACTCACAAAGCCACACATTTCCACGCGGTGCCGTGTGAAGAAGATTCAGATGTAAATTGAAGTCCAATCCAGCCAGATCCTGCCTCAGTTGTGTACTGTCCATAATGAGCGCTCGCTCGGGTAACAAAAATAAATGATCACTGCCCTCGGCGGGGCCCAATGTTCTCGGCACTCGGCCGACCCCGAGTGAGCCTGATCGGGCCGTCAACATACTCGCACGATCGATCCTCTCGATCTCTTTGTCTCTCGACAACAATTCCACATCGTCCGTGGCACAACACGTCACGTTGAACCTCTGAATATTCAACGGTGAATATTTGTCCACACTATTTTACATGAGATATTGATCACAATTATTGGGTGAGACCTGTCCAACCAACAACAAAAATCTCCATACAAATAAACTTCAAAGTGAAAAATTAAGAGGAAAATTGTATCGTTGAAATAGCACCGCAAATCTTCGTAATTCCAATATGGAGAATTGACTCTGACATTAACTAGCAGTTCAGAAAAATTAAATATCTTCACTCGAAAGGATTAATAACCCGCGCTTATTTTTTAAGAAATTTCAATTAATTGTTGCAATTAGTTGCTGTCTACTACATAGAAAGAATAACGCATGAGTCACCTAGAAAGGTCAGTAAACTTCTCATCACCAGTGTTGGGATAAACTAGATATACATCCAATTTGGTTCAAAGCCGTAAATAAAGGTGAATCTTTTTTAGCGCATGCGCACATGAGGAAAAAACCGAAAGCGAAATAGTTTGTAAAATATACAAACTTTTTTAATTATTTTATACAATCGACTGAAGCGTCACAGTTGAAAAAACACCGACATGAAAAATATTGTGCCTACATCCACTTTATCTAACGATGATTAACAACGAAAATACCGGCACAATAAAACGTGTCTGAATGCACGTTGCAAATTGATAAACTTGTGATAATTCTCGTGGTCTGAAGCCATGAAATTGTTGGAGTTACTCTTGCAGGAATAGTGGCCTAAACTCCATTCAATGGTTGGTCATATCCCATAAACGCAATTACGCAAAAAATAAAAACCAAAAACAATTTGATGACAGAATTCAAGTCCTGAAATGTTTCTGATTTTTCTCAAAATCGTGAGGCAATTTTATCTCCAATATTCGTCAAATTCATTCATGAATCTCATAAATTCATATAGAAATCCAACAATTACTAACTGTTTTCAATTAACACCGAATAAAACTCATTCAACAAAAATTCGCAACGCATAAAATTTCGTACAAAAGAATTCTCGTCAATCGATGATCCAAATTAAAACTTCTACGTTCGTGATATTTATTGTTATAATGCAATGAATAATAATTGAGATGAATGCAATACAATATTTTAGTTGAGTTGTCAATAACGCGCTTTTACATTTTGACAGCCGGTAAACTCGTGGCTATTTAATTAACTACGAATGAGACACAGCGTTCACTCTGCGACGCGCGAACCGAGACTGAATGATCGTGGCATATCGGGCGCACCGGAGAGCCCCGAGAGCCGTCAGATGCCGAAAGAGTGAGAGAACGGATATGCACATACAGAATAGGTAAGAGGGAGAACGACACATAAATATATATAGATATTCTCAACAAGGGGAAATAATTGAACAAGCACAATGGCGAGTTGACCGGAGAAGAGTAAGTGAAGAGATTGGATGTTGCGATTCAAAATAAACTTTTTTCATCTTTACTCACTTGAGTTTTACTTCACTTTTTTTTCACATACTCCCTCACCATATTTGTGCGAATGCCCTTTCGTTCTGAATGCAAGAATCGATACTACTTGTTCAGTGCATCTGCATTCTTGCGTAGAATAAAACTTTTTCAGGCATTAAAGGTTGCTGTTGCTACTTCGCTTCAAATATTTTTCACCTATGTCGAAATAATTGATTGTGACTGACATTATGATTTGTTCATTTATTTATTTCTCACCTACATCGATGATAGAAAAGGGGACGCGTACACTGAACAACGCAAACACGTATTCCCATCATAATATACTTTGAAGCTGACGGTTTATTTTTCTACAGTGATGACCTTCCGTGTGCGTGTCTCGTATACCGAGGACACTCAAGTCATTCTTGGTGTAAAAGACATGTGAGATTGCCGTTTACGGAAACTAATACTGTACGTTCATACATATAAGCATGAATAGCATGTAAATGCAGCGCTTCGTCGACCCTCCAATAGTGCGTTGGATTTGCGATTTTATTTCTATTAAAACCATTTGTCAGAGACAAAGATATACTGCCCTGCTTTAGAATCGACCTCGACGCGTCAAGGCTAATACGAGACATCTATGGAGTTATAACTCAATATCTAATGGTGGTCTTTATCGTCCAGGACCGTATTTAGCTAAGGTAAACGAAGCGTACGATGGGATTGGTAAAAAAAAAAATAACCAGCAATTTCGATACCTGATATAGTGATGAATTCGAATATTGGTAATTGTGTGGTTGGTTGTTTCAGGTTGGAAACGATTGAATGAAATAGGAATGCAAACCTCAATTTAGTGATGGGTTTTTATTTGTGATATTCTCAAATTTTTTGGATCTTTTACATTTGACCTACTGGCTGGGTAAATTTTTTCTCCATTCCATAGCCAATCTCTCAATCAGTACAGAGAAAAGCTCGATAAATCGCATCGCTTGAATTGTACAATTGCAAAGATGATGCGCATCTTTCGTCTGATATTTTAAATGAAGCCCAGCGATTTATTATGAAAGAAAACTCGAATTTCTCTTTTTCACATCTAATTTGAATTTTCCTGGTGGAACTTCTATTTCTTCAATTCTCAGTCAAGATTTTAATTGGAGGATGGCTCTCATCGTTTTACAAAATAGTCATACCAGAAATTTATATCATCGATCGTCCAACTCATCGGAAAATCTCTCAACAATCTTTAAATATTTTCCTTCCACCTATCTGCATTATCTCTATGAATAGCGCACGCAATGGTGAGAGACAGGTAACAAATATATCATACATGAATGAAAATGTGTTGAACGTTGAAGAGCACTTGCGCTTGGTAATGTCAAGATCGTGGCACGAATGAAACACAACTGCGAGCCACACGCCACTTTTCACCATTAACCGCTGTATTTCTTGTATACGATGAGTTTCCCCGTTTTTATTTAATCTTTTTGTTTCTCCTGCTTACCTCCCCCCGCCAAAGACTATATAGTTATTCCAATATACACATATATAGGCATCATGATGCAATAGCTGATGCAGAAAACCACCGTTGCCTTGTGCAAAAACGCGCGTGCTCGACGAGTTCTTCTTCTTCATTTCCGACCTCATATCATGACATTACAAAAACATTCATGAATTCAACTCCATTTAATTGAATACGAGCAATTTCAACAATTTTCACAGTCATCAAATGCGTAAGTATCATTTGCAATCAAGTTTTTATCCATATAAGTTAAAAAATGAGTAAATAAAATTTTAATCATTCGAGAAAGTTTGTATCACTTTATATCACTTTCTTATTGAATTTACTCTGTCCATAGCAGGATACAGTGTGAACAAATTATCAAGTATGGGATTATGAAGATGGATGAAAAATGTGTAACGTTACACAATATAATAAGAATGAAAATACAACATAGAGAGCGATGATGAGTCATCGAAAATTCGACACAGCAAATTGAGTGCGGGTTCAACGCGCGGATTTTTCTCTCCCTTTTATTCTTCAATTCCACCTTTCTCTTTCTCTCTTTTGCCCGACCCGTTATTCTCTGGTTCAAGTTAGAGACCTCAAGTCTGTATATTGTCCCACTAGCAAAACCTCAGTTATAGTACCTTGAACACGCGTAGATTTACAACGGATAAAGTCACAAATAATTTCAAATACTCCACCTCGACATTGAAAAATATCTTAAAATCAAAGATGCTAATAACGTCATCCTGATCAAGTGACTGTATGAAACCGAGGCGATGTCAATCAACGAAGTTGATAAATTTTTTCGAACATAACCGTGAAATTTGTGTGTTTGAAGTAGGACGTTTAGGTTATGAGAAATTATCGTATCTCCATGATTTCATGAAATTTCACATTATTTCTTCGTTCGAATGGTAATGTATAGAATACATGGTAGCAAAATGCATAATATCAATGTCTTGGTATGGGTGAGTCGAAAGTTTAGGATGCACTTCCTGCGCTGCACCTGCAGCGCTGCGTATTTGCGGTCCGTAACGACGACGATAATTATCGAATATATATATATA